>KK121536.1:808168-831891 GCA_000611955.2 Stegodyphus mimosarum
TTTAAAGGTGATGCAATCATACAGATGTTATACATTTGGATATACAGAGTTGTATATTGTTACAGTTGGTGATGGTAATATTTATAGGTAGGTGAGTTGCTATAAAGTTTGTAATAATAAATAGATACAATATCATGATTTGGAGGTAAGGCACAGATATGAATGAAGATTGAAGGCACTTTGGTGGAGATAAGAATGGCTTTCTGAAATTATTGCAGAATGAGAGGACTATAAGATTAAGGGTGGCACATATTGAGTCCTTGTCTGTGGAGGTAGTCGATGATGTTCTTTATCTGACTAAATATTTTTCGGTGCTTGATTAGAAATCGCCTGAATTCCAGACCTGTGTTGCCTGGATGACGGATGTGGTGAACAGACGTTATTGGACAGTTGAAGATGTAGTGCTCTGGGTCTCCGATGCTTCCGCATATACATCTGTCAGAGGAGGCTTTGTTTCTGTTGTAGAAGTAGAGTGGAAAGGGGCCGTGGCCCGAGATATACTGGGAAAGGAAGTAGGATGAAAACGTGCTGCTTTCATCTACTTTAGGGAGGAATTCACGTTTCTTCTTCCTTGTTCTCCGTGGTCCCATTGATGTTGCCATTGTGCGGTTGCAAGTTGTTTCAGCTTGCATTTCAATGCTGACTTTGGCCACGGGATAGAGATTGGAGTGCCTATTTGGTGAATAGCTGCATCTTTTGCTAAGAGGTCAGTGCGTTCATTTCCTACACAAGCGCTGTGACCTCTAGTCCATGATATTATAAATTTGTTGTTGCTGCTGAGTATTAAATTCTGAATTAGATAAGCAATGGGTGAGTTTGGGAACTGTTGTTTGATAGAACAGATAGATGACTGGCTATCAGTAATCACATGAATGGTGTCCGTATGTGTTTGTAGAAGTAGCTTGATAGCATTCAGAATGGCTGTAAGCTCAGCTTGAAATACGCTCAAGGCAAGTGTTCAAAAAGGCAAGTGTTCAGCGTCATTACCTTTTGGTTGCTGGTGGTCTTAACCTAATACTGAAGGATCAGCTTATGTTTTGTTTTCTAATAATGGCACATATGTATAAGTGCATCCACCTTGGTACGGTTTGGCGAATTTTACGGAACAAAACGAATGATGACTTATAATTGCGAAAAAATTATTCATTGCATACAATCATATTATTTCAGGCATATTTTAACCGGATATTTATCTCCCAAACCTATCAATAAACTTAAAACTGAGATTTTTGTTTCGATCCTTCTGGTGGAAATTTCGAAGTATTCTCTTCATAAGATGTAAAGCGAATGCTTCTATTAGCATTTTTCTGGCATCCTATCGTATTCCTCTGAAATTTTACTACAGTGTCTGTTAAAGCTGGCAAATATTTTACAACTAATTTAAGACAAAAGATATCCCGATTTGTTTATAAAAGCAATTAAATTTTGGAATAAAAATAAAAAAACTTATGAAAATGGCAACACTGGTCGTTAAACTGAAGAATTATCATGTGTGCCTCGTTACCAGAATTTACCGAATTATAGAATTTTGGCGATTCTGCTAAGGTATTTGTGATAAAACGAAGTACCCTAATAATATGAAGAGCTATTGACTTATCACTGCTTGTATTTATCACACATGTATTATATATTAATCAGTCCATTATATCAGAGTTTCAGTCCATCAGAGTTTATAACCTCATTAATATGTGGCTGTATGTTCAACCCAGCTTAGACGCTGAGCAACGCTTTTTGAACAACAACAGTAATAAGAAGAATAATTACGATTTAAAAACTACAATACCTATCTCTATAATTACTTTTTATTTAATTCCTTCTCTTTACACACATCTGTGTGGTTTTATATATTTCTGCGTTTGCTTGAGATTTTATTTGATTCGATAACATTCTCTTCAGTATGTATAGGGATAGCAGACGCTAGATATTCATATTTTGAAAATTTCTGCCTTTATTTTCTTAATAAATAATGCATCGAAATCATACGTAGTTATTTCCATTAATCTTTCTTTCAATAATTTTCTAATAATCTTTGTTTTTAATACATTTTCACTCGTCTACTTTCTGTGGTTGTGTTGTTGTTGTTGTTGCTCATCCTTTAAAAGTCTGGGGAAGTTAGATAAGATCCGAAACTCATTTGACGCTAAGAAAGTCGAGAACAAGAAGGGGATTGGAAACGATGTCCTCTCTTGTAGCGCCTAAATGTAAAGGTACCTTTTCTTGATAACGCAATTTATATAACGGTTAATAAATATTGTTGCTAGTTTGCAGGTTCGTAATAAAGGTTCGATGATAGGTACACTGCGAAAAAAAATGGGACAGTTCTATATCTCCCGTTCCACTGGGCCGATTGACGAAATTCAAATTGCATTCTGCATGTCTCGTAAGCGCGACTTAGGATATATTTTGGATATATACATGTAGCATTAATGTAATGTAGGCATTTTGACTCAAAATCGGACTTTTTCTGAAACGGCATGCCTATGTTTTTCCACATTTCCACTCTACGACGCGAATGATGCCTAAATATGACATTTTGTAAAATTTGGTGTGAAAATTTAAGGAGAAATTCAAAATTTTAACTCGGCGCAATTCTTTCGGTTTGCGCTAAGAATAAACCACTTCGCGAACTCCTTAATTTATGGCAACCTATTTTCCTTTCCTTTTTGCCATTGTGCAGGAGCGGGAAAAAAAGGTCATCGTTCATTATTTCAAATAATTTTAAAAGAGTGCGTAAGCAACATTTGGCGTTATTATCGCTTATAACAAATATGGGAAATTTCAAAACGCGCCAATGTATAAATTCGAGTATATCTTAGGAAATTTTGAATAAAAAACTTTAATTTTTTCAGGTATGCTTAGAAACATATCTACTTTAAGATGATGGTAAAAATTTTGTAGGTTATAATCCAAAATTGTTTTGGAAAACTTTATAAAAATTATTTTAAAGTACAAATTTTAAAACTAAATCATAAACAATTGGTGAATTTTATTTGGAATGAATCTAAATTTCGAAATGTGAAAGGAAGAATAAAAAACGTTTAATAAATAAAGAGATATTAATAAATATATACGAAATTCAATTAACGCCGAGAAGCTAAAATTTTGAGAGCTAATTTTGTAAAATGTATTGGTACGAGTTTTACAAAATTTGGCAATCTGGTATAATTTGAGTTGTAGAATCCAAATATGGAAAAAAATTGGCATGTCATTTCAGAAAAAGTCTGATTTTATGTCAAAATACCTATATTACAATAATGATGTATATAAATCTAATACATATCCTATGTTGCGCTTTCGAGACATGAAAAATGCAAGTTCAGTTTCGTCAATCGACCCAGTAGAACGAGAGTCATAGAACTGTCCCAATCCCCCCTTTTTTTTTGCGCAGTGTGCATAAAATCTATTTTTTTAAAGGAAACACTTCACAATTCTGGAACTTTCCACAAAAATAGATGTACAACTCTTCCCACTATCACAAAGCACAGTCAGTAATTACATTTCAATATAATAAGAACGTTAAACACAACGCAATGCAAAGCTCATCTAAAGAGTTAAGTTAATCCGGAGATATCTCAGTACTCCGAAATTACGCTGAATTAAACAACTGAAATTGATGCCCTCTCCAGTCCTATTATAGCTGTCACTGAGATCTTTCTAGTATTTTCCATTTCTCGAAATTACTGGAAGGCATATGGGGGCTACAATATCCATTACGGTATTGCAGTAACAAGACAGAAATGTCACCAAACAGTTGCCAAGTTTGCGACTTTGGCGTGTTATCGCCAAATTTGTCCACAGAAATCAGTTACCAAAACCAATATCTCGGCGATATCTCATGAATTTAGCGGGATAGTCATTTATTCAATGTTAAATAAACTTCCTCCTGTATTGTTTTCTGGCAAAGCCTCTTCTTTCTCAAATTTTAACGTTACATCATACAAAAAATTTGACGTGTACACCACATGACTTCCTTGTACAGAACATTAAAGGCAAAAGAAATATATTAATCATTCAATTTATTCAGGTCTCCTTTCGCGGCAAGGTAAAAATACATAAACGCTCAAAATATATTCATTAAAAATTGAAAGATACAGAAAAACATAAAACAGCAAATATATTAAAACAATAAAAAACACATTTTTTACCATTAAAATTACAGTTTCTACGCAAAAAAGAAGCCATTCGGCCAGAAGGTGAAAAGGCAGATTTTTCGGTGCACGAAATTATAAGTTTGGTTTTGGTCCCACTCGGCAGAAAGACACTGAAGGCTCAGAAAGGCTTAATTCACTATCCTGCTAAAGTTCAAATGTAAACAAATATGGCTGCTATGATAAAAAAAAATTGGCTTAACCGCACTTAAACAACTTTTAAATTGTTGATAATTCTACAACTATTGCATGTATATTACCTAAAGGCATAAAAACCTTAACTTGGAGATAAGAACAGCGTAATTCAATCATTTTCAAAGCAAAAAATGCACAATTTACCTATATATAAAGAATAGAAAACTAAGCTCACCGAACCCACCCAATTCCTTTTCGTTAAAATAATGAAATATAACTCATTGATCAACTTGGTACAAGGCTTCAAAACGCTTTTCCCTTGACAAGTTCTGTTTGAAGAGTTGAACTTGGGAGATCAGTATAACTATTAAATATTTTCCATTCTTATGTTACTTTTAATGTTTTCCATATTGTCCAATGTTTACGTGTACTAACTTAGGGTGTACAGGAAAATTAACTGTAAACTTTCGTATTAAACTCCACATTTACCTTTTTTAAAAAAACCTTTTGCTTAAAAATACCTTTTCACATTACCTGCAGCAGTTTGCGCATTTCGTCTTAGTTTTTAAACTTTGTTCTCATGATCCTTTTTCCTATATATAAATATATATATATATATATACTTCTGGTGCGACCGATTGCAACTAAAAGGAGAAGTGCATAACTACTACATATTATAACAGACCTATATACAAAATTTCAATGTTCTCAGACTACTCGTTTTTGAGTTTTGGAAATACATACATACATACGTACGTACGTGTACAGACGCCTCGAAAAAATCTCCTGAATCCACTTTAAATTAGTTTTATAGTTCGTTTGGGGAGAAAGAGTCCTTTATTCTGTCCTTACGTACAAATGTTAATCAAAATTATCGTTAAATTGCATTCGATAGCGGACAAAATAGACATTTTCTTTGAAATATGAAACATGTGGAATTTTTCGTAATTACAATACTTCTTTTACTTCGTACATAGAACTAAAAAATACAACCAACTTACATATAACACTAAAATTATCTTATCTATGTATAAAATTCGTAACAGTATTATACTTGGCAATATGATTCCGCTATGAAAATGGAAAAATTAGACAATATACGTTATTATCACCTTTTATTTCTGTTACACGAAGAGTTTTTAAAAACAGATAACGGAAACGTTATAGACGCATGAAATTTTACAATCTGGAATAACATAACTATTTTTAAAATTTCATTTCATCTTACATTCTACTTCATAAATCATTTGTTAACTTCATACGGAATTTTATTAATAATTTTTCATTTTTTTAGAATTTAAATATCAGTCTTTCTAGCCAAATAACATATTCAGAATTCAATTTAAATAGTTGTAGAAACCCTTCGTTGACGCTTATACTAAACAAATTTTCATAAATTCAAATAAAGCTGTTTAAACTCTGAGAATGCAAAATAAATTTAATTATCATGTTCTCGAAAGGAGAAATTTATGGTACCACATCTATCACAGCACTTATTCTTGATGAAATCAGTAATTATTACTGAAAATATCTTTACATAAGAAGAAAATTTTACATATATTGATCATGTTCTCCTTACTTAATGTTTAGAAAATCTCGTGATTAGAACAATGAATTAATTTACGTATTGTTTATTCTTTCAATAAATATAAATTTTGCGCTGTAATAGATAAGCATTTCTGGTCACTTATGCCATTTATATTGAAACAAATTACTTGAAAATATAAATTTCTTTTATGATGTGATATTTCAGTGAGGAACTCGGGTGGATTATGTGTGTACATTTCACAATTTATTTACGACTTTCAAGTTTCGTTATACTGAAATATTACACAAATATCTTTCATAATAATATAAAATTAAGCATATGTACACAAATCAAATTTATAACAGTATTGAATCAGCAGCATTCGTAAATAAATAAGAGTATGAATTACTCGAGAAAACTCTGAACATTAAACTGAGGAGGCATTCTCAAGTAATGGCATTGCTAATAATAACGGTAAAGTAACGTCATTGCCAAAAATAATGTTATCTAACGACAGAATTTGCCGAAGTTTAAAATCCTGGCTGTCATTGTGCTTATCATCATGACCATCCTTGTTTGCACTGGATGCATATTACTTTAACTGTTTACGTCGCATGTTTTAGAAAAACTGTGCAGAGTGCGACAAAGCAATACCATAAGCCAGGGCTGTCCAACTGGCGGCCTGCGGGTCGTATACGGCCCGCCAAATTATTTTTACGGCCCGCGAGTACATTTTACTATGAATTAAATTTTATTACTAAATGATTATTATTAATATTAAAATTATTTTACTATGCGAAAATTTTAATTTAATTTGAATTTAAAGTAGGTACTCTTTAGTTTGCGTAACTTCACTTAACCTCGCTGAATACAGCAGCAAACCGTTTAACGTCTGATGATGGTTGTTTCAACTATGGCGCTACATATTATATTTGTGGTTGGTTGTTGTTTATCTACGGTTGGAGCATGTGATGCGCACACTACCCTGCGCTATTTGGTTGATTTTTGCAATCGTGCGAGCGCATTTTTGTCTAGAATTTGTTGAGAGGTGACTGTGTTATAATATTATTAACTTAATTTCATATTTATTTATTAATTAAAATAATTATTGAATATGAGTGCTACTAATAAAAGAAAAATAGACCTCGAAAATCGAGAATTTCAAGATCGCGAGATAGATTATTTATTTATTCTGAACAAGAATGGTAAACCACAGTGTTTGGAATGTTTGCAAATTATATCTGTATGTAAAGAATATAACTTGAAGCGCCAGTTTTTTTCCATGCATGAAAAAAAGTATCATTCGTACACGCGAGACATGAAAATACTACTAGTGAAAAAAATGAAAAAGCAGCTGGATCATCAAACCATTTATTTTAATCAAGAACCAAAATTTCGAGAAGCATCTGTAGCAGCATCGTTTGAAGTTTGTTTAGAAATAGCAAATGCAAAGAAGCCCTTTTTTGGATGGAGAATTCATTAAAAAATGTGCCATAAAAATGGCTCAAGCATTTAATGACAACGAAATGGTAAGAAAATTTCAAACAGTACAACTTTCTCACCAGACTGTAAGCCGACGTGTAAACGAGATTAGCATGCATGTCACTAATAAATTAGAAAACCTAATCAATAGTTGCTGCTATTTTTCGGGAGCATTCGATGAAAGCACAGACATTTCCGATACAAGTCAAATGCTTATCTTTATAAGAACTGTAAATGAAAACTATAATTATTTAGAAGAACTTTTAAAATTACAGTCCTTACACGGAACAACAAAAGGTGAAAATATTTGCAAACAATTAAAACGTTCAGTATAGCAGTATGGCGGATTTGACAAGTGCACTGCTATTGTAACCGACGGTGCTAGAGCCATGACGGGTAAAAATATTGGGCTCGCGGGACTTTTGCAAAAAGAAGGAATAACTTGTCGTATTGTATTATCCATTAGGAGGCATTATGTGGTTTATCCCTACAACTAAAAGACGTAATGGACAAGGTTTGCAAAATTACTAATTTAATTCGCGGCGGAAATCGTTCTCTTAAACACCGAAAATTTAAAACATTTTTGGATGAATTGGAAACTGAGTATGGAGATCTGCTTTTACACAGTAACATTCGTTGGTTAAGTGCTGGAAAAGGCTTGAGGAGATTCTTTACACTTCGAAAAGAAGTTCATCTTTTTCTCACAGAAATTGCCGTCGAGGAAAATTTGACAGCAAATTTAGTCGACAAAAATTTTATTTATTCACTTGCTTTCCTAACGGCATTACAAATTATTTAAATATTTTGAATAAATCTTTTCAAGGACAAGATCAAAATGTGCGTTCCCTTTATAAATATGTTACTGGATTTAGAAACAAATTAAAATTGCTAAGGTTTAATTTGGAGCAAAACAGTTTATTTCATTTTGAATCTTGCAAAGAGATGTATGAAGAAATGAAAGAATGTAATATAAAAGCGAATTTTCAAATACTTCTACCAAAATTGGATATGCTAATTACAGATTTCAATGAAAGATTTTCTCAATTTGATGATCTTAAACCGTCTATTTATTTATTTGTGATCCCATTAATATTGATATCAACTCTGTTGATCTTAAATATCAAATAGAATTATGCGACCTGTAGGCTGACGCATTTTTCACATCTCGTGGAGTAACTGGAATAGAAAAATTCAAACTTTTAGATAAAGAGAAATATCCAAAATTGAGGGATTTTGGACTTCAAATTGTACCAATGTTCTTAAGTACATATATCTGCGAGCGTGCATACTCTGATACGAAGTATATACGAGTATAAAGTCAAAATATAGAAATAGTCTGAAAGATTCCACTCTTGAAGATGTAATTAGACTTGTTATAACAAATATTGATGTGAACATAAAAGATATTGTTGCTAAACAATTACGCCCACAGTGTTCTCATTAATATATTACGAATATTTTAAAACTTTCTTTTTAGTATAAATAAAATATTTTTTTAATTAACCTTGTTGCAACTTTTATAGTATAGAGGGCGCTGTTACGCCAAACGACTATTGTGTTTACATTATGTAACTGTTCGTTCGCCGTTGCGATGCTGCTGTATTACAATGTATCTTGTTGGTGTTTTTTATTAAAATATAAACCAGAAATGTCGTCATCAATTTTGTGTACCAAACAGGATCAATTAACTACCGATGTGTAAACTCGTCGACACAAAAGTAGCATTTCTATCAGAATGTCAATTGTTGTTTTCACCTTTCGAATTTCGCATTCGTTTCGTAGTTAGTTCGTAGTAAACATAAACTGACTTTTCATTTATCAACCTTCTTGGCCCCCGAAATGTTTGGTGAAGAAAATATGGCCCGCGGGCTATGATAAGTTGGACAGCGCTGCTATAGGTGAAGCTCTAGTGCTCCTTCCACTTTTCCATTCCCCTGTTTTAGAAAACTGCTTATGCAACAGTATGAGTATTTTTAAAGCATTTTTTCCTGCTTTACTGAGATATTTGCTCTTTCAAGTTTTAAATGATAAGTTACTGTTAATATTTCACCTATATGCAGGCAATTTCAGTTTAAAAAATATTCTGTTATTTAATGCCATAAAATAACCTGCCTTCATAATTTTACTGGATCGAAAACTCTCCCAACTAAGTTGATCTATCATAAATTTTGAAATTTTGATGTGCATATTTATGCAGTCCCTTATCACTAGTGCATGAATAATTCAACAATACTCTTTGAAAAGTTTGGACAGCCAAAAGTAAATCTGAGAGTCTGATAAATTATCAGATCCTGTTTCGAAGAATATTTTACTAAAAATTACTTTCTCGTTGCATTCTAATATGCTTACTTTAAAATATGGAACGCAGTCACAAATAAATTTTAACCGGAATTTCCCAGAGGAATTTCAGCACGCGAAATAAATAAATACATAAACTCCGAAACGCACACATTTCTCACCTTCGGTAGTATTTGCATTACTAGAGAGAATTTTCGTCAATGCATAAGGAATTTTCCGTTTCTTTTCACTTCCTTTTTCGTGAATAGTTCTTTAAAAAATTCTCGATTTATCTTCTGTTGAGTAAATAATGTTTGTTTGAAATCTAATTGTTCTTATTTCTTCGAGAATGCATTTCTTAAAATTGCCTTTGTTAAAAACGAAACAATTGCAACGTGACTAAGGTGAAAAAAGAGGTTGTCAACAAGATATTTGCTTTAGGAATTAAGCTCAAAATTTAGCTAACAAAAAGGATTTTAAAGTTACATTTAACTTCGTTTGTGATGTTACTTTTGCATCCGAAGAAAGAGGCTCGGTAATTGCAAATAAAAATATTTCTACCAACTGAGTATATATACAAAACATTTTAGTGGAATTGTATGTAGAATTGCAGTATCTTTTGTATAATATGACATGAAATGCTCAAAAAAGCAATGTTCTAAAGGAAAAATAAGGTTACAGGGGCAGGTCTGTTTAATGCTGAAGCAGATGGCTGTCTTCCTAAATTGCCAAAATGGCTTTGGCGACTAATCATTGTCCCCAAATTTGGTGAGAAATCGTTCTATAAAGCAGGTTAAGTTATAAGGTATTTCTTCCGCCTTCTTCGCATGCCTTCGTGTTGTAGTGGTCAGCATGCTCGACGCGTATTCGAGAGGTTCTTGGTTCGAGTCCCGGCGAGGCACCTTTTTCACTTCTACTTCTTCGAAATAATGTTCGAATCTTCGAAAATCTTCGAAATAACAACATTTTGGTTCGGTCCCTGTATAACTGTCATTGATCCCTATATACAACTGTAACCTTTGTAGAGTCATTAGGATTTATTTGGAAACAGGAGTTATGAAAAATGAGCAATGCTTTCGCTGGGACTCGAACCACAGACCTCTCGAATACTCGTCGACCGTGCTGACCACTGCACCACGAAGGCATGCGAAGAAGGCCGGAGAAATACCTTATATACTCCCTCTTTTAAAGGGCAACTGGGGATCAGTTGACCCAATCGCCGAATCCCGGTGGTGGAGAATCATCATCCACCACCCTTCTTGAAAAGTAGAACTTCTAAAGTGGAATTTGTGTATATTGTTTCAAATCAATATTGCATAATTAAACCACATTTTTCACATTTCACACTCACTGTTTGAATAGAAGATATAACTCTAAGATCGGGAACATCAGACGCATGTTAATTAGACTAAAGGTTAAAAAACTCCGCAAACCCGCAATATTTTTCAAAGTGCAAACGTCATGTATATTTGTATTAGCAGTGCATGAATATAATAACTGTTAGCGTACTGAAATAGAAGAGAACAGAGCGTCCGAGGAGCAGCCACTTGGAAGAAGTTTATCTAAGGAGCTTATGCTGGAGTTAACTATATAAGGATGATTACCAATCATCCTTATATGGTTACAAATTGAAACAGAATCGAATTATGTATACGACTTTTATGAGGAAAATGTCATATGGTATGTAATGATTCAAAAGCTCAGTGTCGATCAGAAACGTTGTACTGTCAAAAACGTTCTAATCGCTCATGAGGTATCTCGTATTGTCACACAGAATTCAATAGCTGAGTGTGAATTCCAAAGTGCGCTGTAAAACAAAAAAATTAAAAAATCTGAAAGCTTTTAGATTTAAACCTTCAGAAATTTTAAATGCTTATGTGTCATGCGCTGTCATGCGTTAAAACTGACTGGTTTTCATTTAAACTTGAAAATTATAAAGTCATAAATTTAAGTCGTCCATTAAAACAAATTGTGGGCGATCCTGATCACTTTTCAGACACAATTTATGAAACGAAATTTGTGGTGGTTTAACATATGAAGAAAACAGATGGATTTGAATTCTGGACCCCCCGAATACGGTCGAGTATGCTTCAATTTACACGAAGGCATTCGGAAAGGAGGGAGAAAATACCTTACATACTCTTACTTCTGGGAAGCGGGAGGATAAGTGGACTCAATCGCCAAATCCTGGTGTTGACGAATTATCGTCAACCGCCTTTCAGTTCGCACGCCACTGTAGAGTCATTGGGACTTTTAGATGCTGGAAACGTGAAGAATGAAGAATGGCCTAGCCGAGATTCGAGCTGCCAACCTCTCGAATACGAGTCGAATGTGCTTCCAGTTACACCTCGAAAGCATGCGGAAAGGAGGGAGAAAATAGCTTATGCAATATAAGAAGAAAACATATTCATTTTAAATCTAAAGTATGTTTATGATAACTGTTTACTTGTTCTTAATATTAAAGTTTCAGTACCCTGGTGATAGAAGCTGTTGTAAGTTAGTTTATTGAAGAAACTGAATTATCTTTGGACATGATACTCCAATGTAAAAAAAAATATCACATAAAATTTTTGAAAGAAACATTACAACTTAAAAACGTTTCAAAGAGTAAATATTTTGTTCTAATTTTGCTATCAAATGTATTATCTTGAGCAGAAAAAGCCATCTGGATTATTTTATCTGCAGAAAAACACTTTTCTTCAGATAACCGAAAATAAAATAAGTATATTTGATATAGGTTGTAGAATAAGGATGTTTCTTAGACTTGAACTTCAAAATTCAATTAAAGCACTCAGAGTTGATATTCATTCTCTAAAACAAAGAAAATCGTCCAGATTTAGCATAACTTCAAAGCTTTTCGTTGAGTTATACTTTTGAAAGGTTTCCTTTTTTACTAATGAATAATTTCAATCCATTTTTTAATAATTCGTTTTAAAATGATTATTTATCGTAAAATTGGAAAACTTTTACCCTTCACTAAGCTGAAAATCTATGGAACAACTTGTAAAACAGAGTTCTAAAAGTTGCTCTAATGCTATATGTTGAAGAGTGATAACGAAAATAAATTTTTTTGGCAACATGGATTAGCATCCAAATCTTCCATTATTAACAGTTCCTCTTTAATGTCATTTACTGGTTCTTTCAGCATTAAAAAAGCAACTGATATCACTAGCTTCATTGTCGATTATTTTGCAGCACCTGGAGAGAATAAATCCCTTATATATTTGAGAAGTTCTTTTAACAACTTCATATGGATACGCTGTTTATTCTTTTAACGCAGCCCCACCATACGAAAAACTGCTATCTTTGGCAGGTATTATATTTGATAAAGATGTCATAAATATTCTCTTATGTTTCATAATATACTTGTGAAACATAATATTATATTTATATCTGTTTTACATCATAATTCCTTTGTATTTATTTGAATGAATTAGGTTCATGTGGATAAAATATATGTATTATGTGCAAATGGCGTTTACTGTGTTCATGGAGGACAATATTCTACCTCATTTACTAACTCTAGTTGTCCTGCAAAGATCTGGTATGCAGAAAGAACTCTGCTGCTAATAGTAAAAACGTATTTCCAAGAGTTATTGATATCCTGAGTGAGGCTACAGTGGATGAATCAGTTCTTTCGGTGACTGATACGATGTTAAACCTCAGGTCGTAGCTGCGTTTCTATAGATAAAACTATAACAAAGTCTAAATTGCGTTGAATTTTAACTGTTGCATTACCTAAGAAGTGAGGTGCTTGTAATGCGTTCGCCTTCAATCTGGAACCCTGCTTGTTGTCCATAAAATCTTTTAGTCTACGCATTAAATCAAACGATCTCACGGGCAATGAATCAACAAAAAAAAGAAAAAGAACTTCCTCAATGGAAAACATTTCACTTTTGTATATTAGTATTAAATTTTACACTTAGAATAAAAGCCTTGTAGCGCTTGAATATGCACAGGAAGACATTCTCTTAAGAAACTTGATGACATCATAAAATGACTACTTTCGTAATCTTTTTAAATATTAATAACTTCCTTTTATCTTTCTTTTATTTTCCAGTATCGTAATCGGTGCATGAACCTATGTTTGTATAAGCAATGTATATCGAAACAATTGGGGGTGCTAATGCACTAAGTAATAAAGTAAAATCCGAAATAAAGTCAGCAAACGCCAAAAGTTCATTTTGGGGTAGAATATAAATAAAAATCGCTACATAAACGTATAAACGGGAATGAATAGTACATGAGTTATGAGACGTTGAACATAAATGACAAGCTCATACAGAAGCTGTTGGAAATCTTTCATGTCCCCCCTCTATCTTTTGTCTTTAGTGTTACACTCGCATGCGTGAGTGAAGGCTGCAAGACACAACTCGTAATTTTTCCTCCCACGTAAATTCGGCATCACGATATTCATCACCAAATACTCTTCTTCTTCATATAATTACTATTTTGGTACCCGTGAACGTGTTTAATATTCATCATCAAGAATTTTCCTCGTCGCATACACTGCTAGAATGAACAAGAAATCGTAAATTCGCACGTTCTATACGCCAGAGGTTACGAGATCGACCAAGCCGCACTTTGTTAAAAAATAGTTGAACATTTTTCTTTCTCACCAGGTCCTTTATTATCCTGCATGCATGACGTTGAAATTTAATTAGTGACTTTGGTGATGTCTCAAGATTTCACTTCTTTTGACTGTTCTTCTACGACAAACTCGCGAATGTCAGTATGTAATTGGAGTTATCTACGTTTTCTGTGACCAAATATGTATCTAAATTACTATTACAGCACTAATGTTCTGAAACAATATGCGTTCCACGGGTGAAGTACTTTTTTGATATTATACATAGCTAAGTCAACATTTGTCTTTTATCCGGTTTCAGATTATTAAGGCACAACAGAATCAATCTTAATACTCTCTTCATTCAGGGTTATTGCGGCAGCAGTGCAAAAAAGTAATTAAGATATCTACCTATATATAATTCACTAATATTTTGGCACCGTGACTATTAAAATTTAAAACATTAGGCACACTAGCAACTGAGCGGTTGACGCTGAACAGTTGTAGTTCTACCTGAATTCAAATCGATGTGAATGAATTGGCTGCATGGAAGATTTCGAGCAGTAATGTGGATACAAGCAAATTTGCTATAACAGATCCTCCACGAATTCTTTCTTCCCTTCGTTATCTACTTGCAGAAAATTACTCTGGACTGTCTCTCAAGAACAACAAAAGTAATGTCTATGCATTATAAGGCGAAATCTACGCTATGAGTCTGGAGTCTCTGCTTCAGCCTCAAAGGCAGACTCCGAACAAACTCCAGGTAGTACAGAATAAGATTCTGAAAAAAGAAGTGTAAATACTCATTGCCTAATAAGAAACAAACGGATCCACGATGACATAAAAGTCGACCATGTAGTGCACCACATTACTAAACTTGATAAGCTTTTCTTCAGAACTAGACTCAGCTGCGATGCTGCAAATCTTTCAGAAATTCTTAGGTACCAAATCATTCAAGATAGATCAGATCATTTGCTTCTCACAGGCTTAGAAAACACAACTTCTTAACCTAGCTTTGATTGTCAACATATAGTTGGTTTCTTTCGCTGTGTGACTTTTGTCTCTCATCCTTTTCAGTCTGATTGACACATTTGCAGTACAAGAGAAATTGATCTCACTTATACCTCGCTATCTTTACCATTTATGGAATATCACTTGCTTGCTCATCAAAGTCATGTGCCCTCAGAGGCTTAATGTTCTTAAGGCCCTTTCTGGAGCACTATAAGCAACTTCATATTCCGTATTCTTTCACCACCTTTGGCAGATACTCTTATATGCATCGCCAAAAACTAGTGAAAAAAATAAAGTATGTAGACTTTCTCTGAACGTTGCTAACTACGCAAACTTTCCGAGTTAAGCGGGTATTTGAAGCTTAATAAACTGGCTGAGAGATAGCTCTTTTCTCCCACGATGCGCTGTGGACCTTTGAACAACGCTATGAGATTGCTGCTGGAGTTCGTGAAAAAGGTACTTATTATTGTTGTCTCACTTGTCTGAAGTAGTCAGCCGAAGTCCACGAAATTCCTCGTGCCAAGGAGAGGTAGATTACACCTGTCGTTAGCAGCAGCCTTGTGCACCTAACAGGTGACAGTACGATTTACCTCAGTTCCGCCCTCCAATTTAGATGGAGAGAGTCTCCCACCTCTCTCCCCTTCCACAAAACCGCACGAGAGGACTTTCGGCTCGTCGCATATTTAAAGTGCGCCATGCCGCACCAACACTATACATTTTCAGACATCCATGTCTTCTCCGGGATTCGAACCCAGCCCATTTGGCATGGCAGTCAGCGAAGCTAACCACTATGCCGGTTGAGCGTCCATGTTTCTCAAACCCTACCTGCTGTTTGCTTTTCATGCTTGTTGTGCAGCTGCAGCATAAGTTTCCAAGATGGATTCGCAACAAGAAAAGGCTTTGAGGTGCCTAGATCTCTCGTTACAGTGCAGCGTGAGTTTAATGCATGGTTTAGGAAAGTCCGCTATACAAGTGTAACGTAAGTAGCTGGTACTGCCTTTTCATGAACACTGGATGTACGGGAGCTTCCTAATTGTGTTCTTCACCAACGCTGAACTGGACGTGTTGCAATTGCGGACAACAACCTTATTCCCTGGTCATCGCGTTCGCCGGATTTAACAACATTTCTTTCTTCTGGGATTTGTTAAAGGCCGAATTTATATATCGCCAATGCCGGTGTCTCTTCAGGAAGTTTGTGATTAGATAAAGCATGTACTGTATACCATCGCAGGGGACATGCTACAACGAGTATGGGAAGAATTTAATTACCGTGTAGATGTGTGTCTCATTACCAAAGGTTGCTATATTAAAGCATAGTGTTTAATGCATCAAAAGGTTGGACAGTTGCAGGTGTTTATGCTGTGACGTTTGCTTATATAAAGTAATTTTATTATTATTTATTATTAATCATCGATTTATTATTAATTTTTAAAACCGAGTCAGTCATTTATAAAGCCCCTGTACGTTGTAATTCGTCATAGGGTACATTGCGGCAAGTGGATGTGAAAGAAGCTACTGAAGTTGCGTATCTTCTTGATATCCATCTTCAGTATACCCAAACTCATAAACTGTGCGATTTCGTTTGTATGCTTATAGTATATATTTTTTTTTATTTTTGGTTGGGGAATGCACCACCGGCAACTTTATATTGGGACACCATGTGTACTATAAATAAATGTTATGAAAATACCTTTAAAGCGAAGAAAATTGGACGAACTGATTTGAAAAACTGATTATTTCTTACTCAAAATTTTGAAGACCATGTAGCATTCATTATTTTAACTAACCAAATTATTTTTAGTTTCAACTTTCCTATAGATATCTAGAAGTTTCTGTTGCTTCCCGAATTTAGCGCGAGCGAGATATTTATGCAAATCGCAGATATCTGATAGCAGTTTAAAAGGCAGGAGTTAACGAGGAAAAGACACAGAGTCTTGGATTTATCGTCGTAAGGCTGTGCGCGCAAATAATTCCTCTGTCTAGTGAAAGTTCGACTTCATAGGCAATTGCATTTACTAGTTCTTACTCGTGAAATTCGCATTATTGCATTTCACTGAGAGTTACGCTTCCCTCGCCGTCCTACTTAAAGTTAAACTTAGGAAATTGAATTGTTAACACGCTTTATTTTATATTATTTTAGTTCAGCCCAAGTAGTGGCTTACTCTCAAGTCGGAGAGTTGTAATTATTTGAATTAAAGGGTCCTTTAAACCCTCCTTCTGACTTGTAGTTCTTCAACACTAAAGGACATAGCCTAGATTTGCTCACTGTCCTCTACATAAGGTTAGGCAGCGTATGTTTAGTAAGAAGATCAAGAGATTACAGTTGAAACCTTATAACTATATCTTGAAAGAAAAACGTTCTTGTATTGCAGAAGCTGGAGTTAAAAGCTCTATTTAGTTTGTCATTGATATCTTAATTTCACTTTAGCATACGTAGATTCATTAAAAATATGCCTCGAGAGGTGTTTTAACAATTAAATCTCTAAGTACTGAGTTTCCTAACCTCATAATAAACTGCTTTATCTTATTATATAATTAATGTTTTGCTTTTGTAAGCTTTAAAGAATTTGTAAATTTAAACACAAGTAATGTTTTGATACTTCCTTTTCTCATTACATATTACTGCTCAGATTACCCTTAAATGATAGGAAGAGTATAGAAATTATACCATATATCACTAACGTCACGAACTTTGTTATTTTGATGGTTGAATCATTTCCACCTCAATGATATTTTTTACTAATATCTTAAAAACTTTTATTCGTTCTGACATTATGGTTATTCGCTGAGCAAAACGCATATTTAGAATCAGAACTTCCGCTTTGCAATTATGCTCCGATAGAATCGTCTCTTCTTACAATAAAGCAAACTTTTCACTGTTATGACGGGCAGTTACCGCTCGCAAATTGAGTTGTGCCAAATACGGAAGGCAATAATTTACCGGAGTTTTAGAAGGAAACCTTTATGAGCATCGTAATTACAATCGCTTCCATATCTGGCAAAGGAAGTTCCTAACACTGAATATTTGCACGCGATTTCATTAAATCACGATAATGGTCTTTCCATTTCGGCTATTTCCATTAGAGAGGACATTTACGCGTTATGAACAGAATGGAAAATTTAAAACTTGTATGTTTTGAGTTGAAATAATGCTGATCAAGCTTATCTTGTTTGATGGGCAGGCATAAAAGCCTTAACGCTGCTTCAATGATTCTTTTCATATATCAAGCTTTAAACCTGTAGTATAAGAATGACATGAGTCTTTATTCATCTAAACTTTCAGGATTAAAAATAAATTCAATAAAAGAAATGTACAGCTAGTTTACAATTCTTAATCGTTCATTTCAAAATTTCCTAATTTACAAGGAGTTCAGTTTAACTGTTGATTACATGTTTAACGGTACATAATTTTTTATATACTTTGCATCCAAGTAATTATTTCATTAATTCATTACATATAAGAGGGGGATAAATCAGTTCAGTGGGGGATGGGATGATGAGGCTTTTGCGAGAAAAAGTTATTGAACGTTGTCGTATTAAAAATAACCATGAACACTAAATGTATTAAGATGTTGTTTGGAAGTCCATTATCTTGTTGCAAGAGAATGAACATTAGTCTTGAATCTAGTACAATAATTCGAAATATCGTACAGTAAATTCTACTAAGAAAACGCTGGAGGAGATTGTTTTATAAGTGATAAGTGACGGGGAACGTGGGCACTGTCCCTTTACCATAGCGGTTAATCAGTACAGCACCACGCCCACCATTATCTAGAGTACAGCATTAACATAGGTAACTAGTATTACAAATAAAGCATGGTACAATGTACATAGCAGGAATAATTACATCTATAAGAACAGGATATAAACTATATAATATATGTAATATTTACAGACTGTTGTGCGTCCATACTACTTTCGGAAGTGGTGCTATACCAGAGGTACAAAATACATACGCATACAAAAAATGCGTGCACATATTATGTGACATATACGATAAAAGTAGTACACTAGTTCGATACAGAAATGCGGATGTAATACATAGAGCAAAACTCAGTAATGGAATATACAGTGATGCGTATAAGACAGTCAACAGTCAACTGCTAAATAACTTGCAAACTACTATATGGTGCGACTACTGTATGAGAAGTGATTGCAATGTTACAGTTAAAAAATTTATACAACATGTATATATTTATGTAGTGTTACTATTAAGGCATGAAACGATGTACATAGCAGGAGTAATTACATCTCGGTGGGGATATAAAAATAAATATAACATATACAGATTGTTATGCGACCAGACGATATTCGTAATAGTGATGTTATATTAGAGGTTCGGATATATGTTGGACAATTTGTATGACCTATATGACATATAAAGAGTATGAGCTAAATGATACAATACAGTTAACATATAAAGTGCAGGTTACAATATTACGTACAGACTGTTCATGTGAACTATAGCATAAAATACAGTAAATACATATCTGGATTAACAAGTTACTGATATTCTGGAGTAAATACCTTCAAAAGTAGAGTGTACATAATGACATTCAAAATACTATATACAAGTTATATAACGAGATTGTTTTATAAAGTATTTTTCCCACCTTCTTCGCATGCCTTCGTGGGGTAGTGGTCAGCACACTGAGCGCGTATTAGAGGTCCGTGGTCCGGCGAAGGCATTGCACATTTTCCAGGTTCCTGGCATGGAAAGTAACATAATAACTCTACACTGGCGCCCGAACTTAAAGGTGGTGAATGATGATTTTCCACCACCGGGATTGGCGATTGGTCCTCCTAATCCAGAGTTGCCCTTTAAAAGAGGGAGTATATAAAGTATTTCTCCCACTTTCTTGGCATGCCTTTGTGCTGTAGTGGTCAGAACGCTGGGTGCGTATTTCAGAGGTCCGTGGTTCGAGTCCCAGCGAAGGCGTTGCTCATTTTTTATGTCTCTTACTTCAAAATAACATAATGTCTCTACAGTTTTAGAGACGCATTCATGTATAAAATCAATGACCACCTCAGATTCCGGCTTTTATTAGTCAGGACTAGTTGTAAATTTTGTTCATAAACAACACTCACTCCTTAGAAGAATTGATGTTAAAATTATTTCTGCCATTCAAAATGTAGATAACGATAAGCTCAATTAGGACAGCACAGGCTTACTTCTTTCGAGTGAGAATTTAGCATTTTAGAAGCGAAAAATTATAATGTTAGTCTTTCTATAGGAACATAAACTAGCAGGAAGCACATAACAGACATTCAGGGAATAACTTCATATTTCATTTCCCAGTTCCTATAAATATTTAATTGAATTTCAGTGTATATTTTACTGAAACTTACTGTAAATAAAAAGGCAGGAAGACATAAAAGAATATTATTTCTTTAGTTCAAAATTAAAATAAGAATGTAAACAAAAGAAAAAGTAAAATAGTAAAAAAAATTCACATGCTTTCATTTTATGGCGATCTTTAATGAAAGGGAAAAACAATTTTCGTCCAACGTGTGAAATTTATTTTAATGCAGAAACGTTAATGAAGCAACAGAAGTGACTTGTAGCAAAATACATGGTGACGAGTATTTAATAGAGGAAGGGACAACAATTAATTGCTTTCATATATGAGATAAGTAACCCTAGTTTAATTTCAGTAATATTCACTCTTGCGATTTTTATTATTACCTCAACTAGGCATTCAGTAGTTGTCAACTACTAAAGTATGGTATTTACTGAAAAATTATTTTAGATCTGCGGAATTGCTACAGAAAATTCATCATGATGAGCAACTCCTCATTTAATAGATATTTATTTTAACAAATAAATAATCATTCAAAAAGCATTAATTCTACAAATGATAATACTTATGTAAGCTATTTTAGTAACGTAATTTGAGCTTTCATCGTTACTTAATTTGAAGTCTCAAATGTCCCAGTAAAAATTATAAATAAGCCAAGTTCCGTGTTAGATTCTTTTAATGTTAAAACTATCAAACTTCTGTATTTATGTGCATGCGAGTTTGTGTAAAATTCTTTAAACCCATTATTTAATTACCCACCTTGATCATACGGGATGTTTCCCCTCTTTTACTCTCTTGCATGAAGTAAACAAAGGATTTTAATCGCGAAATGTTTTCGATATCGTATTTCAAAGAAAATATTCATTTTAACCTCTCTTGAATCCATCTGAGCAATGTTTTTGCGGACATCTCCACGTAGAACGGAATGAAGGACTCTTTTTCCCAAAACGGATTGTAAAATGGATTCAGAAGTGATATTTTCGTGACGTCTGTACGTATATACATACGTACGTATGTATGTATCTCTCATAACTCAAAAATGTGTAGTCTGAGAATGTTGAAATTTGGTACATAGGACTGCTATAACATGTAGGTGACAAGTGAGAGGTGACAGTAGGTGCGGACACCAGGACGGCTTGCATAGACTAATCGGGTATCGTCCGGATCCCGCAACTATCTAACATGTAGTTGCGCATTATCTTTTTGTTTGCAGTAGAAATATATAAATATGCATATATATATATATATATATATATATATTACTTACTCTGTTACCCTGCTCAGGGAGTTCAGTTTGTTTTTCTTATATGTTGGTAAAATGTGAATTTTTTGCTTTAAGAGGGATGGAATTATGTTGTTCTTATGTTTCGGTTAAGGTTTTTATGCCTTTAGCTAATCTGCATGCAATAGTTGTAGAATTATCAACAGTTTAAAATTGTTTAAGTGCTCTTAATCTTAACGTAGCCTCCATTTGTTTACATTTGAAACTCTTTAGTAGAATAGTGAATTCATTCAGTTTCTGCACCTTCAGTATTTTTTTGCCGAGTGGAAACAAAGTAAACTTTCAGTTTTTACCGCTCTTGGAACCACTGGAACCATCACTGGAACATCTGCCTTCTTACCTGCTGCAGAATTGCTTGTTTTAGCGTAGAAACTGTAATTTTAATTGTAAAAATTGTCTTTTTAACAGGTTTAACTCTATTTAGTGCTTTAGGTTTTTCTGAATTTTATAATTTTTAATAACGATATTTCAAGCTTTTATGTACTTTTGCTTATCGCGAACTGAGAATTGAATCAATTGAATGAGAAATATATCTCTAATGAAACTCGAGGAAATAAGTTTACATGAAACGCAGCCAAAAATGTATATAATTTAATGGGCCGTACAAGGGAGTCATGTGGTGGACACATCAGATTTTTTTCTTTTGATGCTAAGACTAAATTTTAATGCTAGAGCTGCTTTGTAACCTTGCTTTGTTTACTATTTAAGTTCAGGTAGTAAGAGTTTCATTTTATAAACAAATTTTGTGAATCTAAAGGAGAGATTTAAATTGCCTACTTGTAATAAACAAGAATGAAATAATAATTCACGTTTCTTCGAAATTCATTAATGAGACGTATAAAGGAATTATTTCAAGAATAGCTAAATCTGTACATCTAAGCTTCAGGGCCAAATCAATATATATATCTATCTCTCTCTCTCTCTCTCTATATATATATATATATATTTAACAAAATTTATATTTGTAAAAGTTTTTACACATTTGTAAACATTTTCACATTACAACAGTTTGTTCTTTCACAATTTTTACACATCTTTACACACATTTTCACACACATTTTTACATTACTACACAGTTAGATTTAAAAATTTTTTTTAGCTACAGAACACACTTTTTACATTACATATAGTTTGCAGCATAATTTTAAATAGTTTTTTAAATCGTTCTTACATACAGCAGCTTATCACTCAACTTTACCTTTTACTAGCGCCCTCTTTTATAAATAGAAGGAACACTACTTTACATCACTTAATTTGACTTGCTACTTGTCCACACTCCAATAGAAATAATGGTAAATTAATTAATTTAATTTAAAACTAACTTTTTACTTGCCTTTATTATATTATTTTAGTATTATTTAATTTAGTTTCTAGTTTCTTTTTAGTGTGTTAATATTTTCTGCATCTTTTTTGTTTATATGCATATTCGTGTCGGGGAAGTTTTTTGTGGACAAGAATTTCTAAATTAAATTGGTTTTCTAAAAAATTGCTGTTACAAAGGGTACTGTTTTGTATGGGCTTTGATTTGTACTTTTCTAAAAGTTCCACTTGTTTGAATTGCTTTTGATAGGTCACATCATTTGGTTTAATTTTGGTTTTGAATTTTACACTTGCCTACATAAATGACGAAACACGAATTGAATAATTGAAGAGTTACGTTTGAGGGCAACTTTCCCTTGATAAGTCTGTCTTCTGCCAGCTCAACAATTATTCACTTATGCATATTTTTTATTTCTAGAATTTTAAAAAAATTAATTACAATTTTATATTTGACACTTGCACTTGATTTACTAACGTTCTCAGAATCTAAATGATATTGTAGATTAGTTCGCAGTAATATAAATTATTTATAATTTCTTTTAAACTATTTCTATAATTAATTTTATACTTTTTACAAATAGTAATTTTGTTAAATTCAAATTTCATTCCTTGTAGCAATGGCGCAAGAGAATTATTTAAATTTAATTTAACTTTACTATATTCTTTTGAAACA
>KK121536.1:831916-849007 GCA_000611955.2 Stegodyphus mimosarum
TTTCACTCATTTCATTTATTTATCTTAATGTAAAAATATCAAATAATAGAAGAACCGTAATCTGTTGTACTGTTATACCTGGCATGAAACAATATAGCATTACCAAGCAGTCCTTACAATTAGATGAAAGTACGAATTTTTTACTTTAAAACTTCTTAAAAAATATATTAATAATGACCTGAAATCTCAGTTGTTACATCAGTTTCTTTCATTTCCGTTGTAAAAATAAATCCTAAATTTTTTATTAGCCAACTCGTAACTACTGCCATAAATTCACGAAATGTGAAAAGAGATTGCAGAAGTGTTGAATGGCATCGATTTTGCAATAAACAGCATTTTTTAGTGTTGACATAAATTCTGTCAGCAGAAGCAGACGTTTGCAATTTGTTTCGCTCGATATTTGCACAGCCTGAGAAGAAATGATTCGCGAGTTTGAAAAGAAGAATGATGAGTCCGGAGTTTTACATCTCCAGTAAAACATAACGATATATTTATTGTTTGCTCAGTAATTGTACTAGAGGATATGAAAACGATTTGTAGAAGATATCTTTGTTATCCTAGTACAGGATGTCCATAATTTGATCAAAGGATAACAAAATTAAATTGAAACGTAATTTTACGAATTAACGAGAAGATCTGTGGGTATAATCTTTAGTTCAAGGAAAATCGTTTATTCCAATTTTAGGGAATGGCAGCAGAGAGTTTGTTTGTCTACAGAAAAAGTACTTTTAACTAAACCAATTAATTAAAAAGGCTTTGTACATACAGACAACTCCCTACCTTACGAATTTCCGCAGATACGAACAAATTTGTTCTCAAAGAGTGAAATTTGTTTCGAATCGAAAAGAAAATAAATAAAAATCCGAAAGTTTCAGATTTTATATTACGCCCAAAGGGATTTTTTTGTCGTTTTGTATGTCAACTTTATTTATTAAATATCATATTCTTCGCATTTTAACCACATAAAATTCAATTCAGCAACAATATCACAAAACACTTAAAAACAGCATATCTTTAGAATTACCCATACAGAGACTCGCACGATGCAGATATTTTTTTTTTTTTTTGGTACAGTGTTGCCGTTCCTCGCATTGAAATCGTTGATTTTGCTAATCGAAGATTCTTTAATGTCTGACAAAATATGAAATAGATAATAAAACAAATTCTTTAATGTCTGACAAAATATGAAATAGATAATAAAACAAATTCCAAATTAGGGCTTCCAGATGCCCATACTGGATGGAGGATTACGTTATACAAACTTCGATGGTTCTAGGTATCCTTGTTTTATTACAATGCGAGAAGCATATATACATTTATGTAGATTCCTCATTATTTAATTTCTCTAAATATAATACAGAATGATAACAATTGGTGGCAACAATTTAAAACGGGATTTACGCTTTATAGTGAAACGCCACAAAATGCCGTTTCGAGACTAAGAGTCCTTCTGGGCTACCGCTCCTTTGGGCAAGTAAACGTAACGTAGAGAACGAAGCTACCTGCTTACTGTGATTCTGTGGATGTAGTGAAATGCAGTATTTATAATTGTATACAGAAGATTCGTAAAGGAAGGAAAGATGCAGCAGATATAAGCATCAATGGCATTTAGTATGTGCTCCTGTATTGTTCATTGTTATCATGATTTTAATCAACATGATGAACTGTACAAAGTTCTTATTAAGTCTCATCCTTTGGGAAAAATCTCTTGCCACCGGACCTTCAATGAAGAAAGGTATTCAACATTCCAGTCAACCACAGTTTTATCTCAACCAACATGTTTCCAGTAAGACTTCGAACAGACATCATTAAATCAGCATCACGATAAGTCGCTAACTTAACCCTTTCATTACCAAGAATACCGCTGTTACCTTTAAAGTAAGTAAAATTAATATCTGCAATTCGTTCAGAAGCACATAAAATGGAGTGAATTTCCTCAACCAGTCTTTATATTTAAAGTATATCACGTAGAAGAAAATGAGAAGCATAAAATGGAGTGAATTTCCTCAACCAGTTCTTCTGTTTAAATTCTAGCAAGTAGAAGAACGTGAGAAGAGAGTGAATATGTGCAAATAAAATATTTAAACCTTCTGTTATTACAGCAAGTGTTTTGCATTTATTTAAAGGTAAGAATTAAAATCAGAAGTTTGGTGTGAAAAACGGAACATTCATCTGGTATTTTATGCTGGACTGCAACATTATCTTTACTATCTTCACAGGCAACAACGGCAAAGCTATGCCTTCTATTTAACTTATTATCATCAGTAAAACAGATATTTTATATTTGTTTCACTGGTGAGTTTGTTTGGTTACTGAAGAGCTTGTCATTTATTTTCACTGATGAGTTTGTTATTTGTTTCACAAATAAATTTGTTTCACAAATAACTTCTATATTTTTGAAAAACATCGTTATCATAGGTACCAGCTCTCACAGGTTATGTCTGTGAAGGGTGAGGCAAATTTGAAACAAGAAACATCCAATTCAAGGCATCGCAAAGGTTGCCAATTGAAAATCTACATCTAACAACATCAAAATCATTCCAGATTGTCAAACTAATAGATGGGAGACCAGAAATGACAAATGCTTCCTCATACCTGAAAATTCTGTAGCCTCGAATAATGCGAAGAAAAAATCTTCTTTGAACACTTCTAAGATGTTTACAATTTATTTTCTTCCTTAAAGAATTTATCCAAGCTCTTGTGGAATAGGAAATGACTGATACAATGGTTCGGTTATAAATCAGTTTGGGAACAACAGTTTTAACCCCACAAGTGTTCCTTGAAATTGCTAGTTAACCAAGAAGAATTCTTTCACTTTTACTGTATACATAAGAAATATGCTACTGTATAAGAAATATTTTACTGTATATATAAGAAATATGTTACTCTATGTATGAGAAATATGTTGCTGTATATATGAGAAATATGTTGCTGTTATATATACGAAATATGTTGTTTCTACTGTACTTTATTTATTGTCCAGAATAATGCCAAATATTTGATCCGCAGCACTTTCTTCAATAGGATCACATCCGAGAGTTAAATCAGTATTATGAGGTGACACTGATTTTTCATGTATCATCATAATTTTCGATTTTGAAAGATTCAACTAAAATTTGTAGAGTTTTGACCACTCATAAATGTAGTTTAATATATTCTGAGAATGAACCCTAGCATCAATAATATTCTTACACTGTACAATAACAAGTAAATCATCTGCAAAAGCGATTTGGGGACTGTTCTGGAATTTTCTCAAATTACAAATCAAATAATTCATAATAAGAAGAGGAGATTCTTTCTCCTATTACCCAAGGTAAGTTTAGCAGAGCGAAATTGGAAAAAAACTCGTCATTAAATAAAAAAATATTTTTAGGGATCTTAAAATACTTAAGTAAATAAAGAAAGCCAGACCCATGCATTTTTGAATGCGCCACTTAATGCTTTCCCAGGGCGACAGTATTGCATAATCGACGCAAAGTATTTTCAGCAGAACTTTGCGAAATGAATCCAAATTGATCCTCACTCAAAGGACCAGGGTGGCAAAGGCGATAATTAAGCTTATATGCATAGCTTCTCTAGACACTTGCCAAATATGGAAATAAACTAATAAAATGAATGTTATCAATGTATATCTTTGGTATCACAGCACCTTTAGGAATACGAATAACCATCGCCCTCGTCCAGCTTCGTGGAAAAATGCCAGGACCGAGACACACGTTAAACAAGGCGTGCAACTTAGAGGGACAATGAATATCAAAATTTTTAATTATTTCATTAGTTATCCTATCAGATCTCAGTGACTTGTTCAAACTTAAGGTTGCAATCACACAATTAGCTTCTGCAACAGAGAAAGGGGCTGCATTATTTGCTTCATATGCCAGATCAGCTTTACGACGCTAAACCGATAAATATAAGTATCGTGTAGTAGAGAATCAAGAAAAAATGACTTCTCTATGGTAGAATAATTTGTATCATTTAACAGAAAAGTAAAATGGATAAGAGATATTTCTATCCCTGAAATTTGAAGATTTGAACAAAATTGGTCTTAACGCCATAGCATAAATTTTCTTTTGAATATGATGTACAGTTTCATCAGGAGAAAACTCTTTCCATGATTTTAATTTGTTTAAAACTTCAAAACTTCAGGTTTAAAACTATACTTCAGCCTAATCTGAAGATAACGTGTTTTATAAATTTCTCTTAAAAGAAAATTTCTTGTTTTTTGATACCAACTTCTAGCAGCATTTAATTGCTTTCGCATTCAAGATATTTTAGCGACCACAAGGGGAAATTTATAGAAACCATATTTTTACACAGGTTTTAACTTTTTCGTGACAAAAACAATCAAGTCTTGTAAAACTCTTGAAACCATAACTCTACCATAGCAGGTTGAGTACAATGTTGATTGGAAGCACAATTTGTTTACGGAATTCGTTTAGTTTAATGCCTCTGGGGTCAGTCACAGGACTAAAACAATTATCAGATTTACTGTTAATATCCATGCATCAACCAGTCGCTTAATTTGAAAAAATATAATAATTTTTAGCCAGACCAGCATCAGTAGTGAGAGAACACTGAAAATAATAAGGCAAAAGAGTGAATTCATATCGTTTAAAAGAAATGTCAACAATGGCAACATTATAAACACAAATCTAAAAAGCTGAAAAGCAATAATCGCACTTGTTCGTGCAATAATTTCTGGCTTAATAGCTTCAGATTTCTGTGAAAGAAAATTCTGTAAGAGTTCGGAAAACCAAGAAGCTTACCAGCAAAACAATACCTCTCTTGAATAAGGGCAGTATCAATACTGTCACATTCAAGATTCAAAATAATCTACTGAGCAGTCCTTCTTGACAAGCTTAGTTCTCTAGCTTGGCCACAAATCCACTATTCTGCTAAGCTTCAAATGTAAACAAATATGGCTGCTATCATAACCAAAAATTAGGCTTAGCTGCACTTAAAAAACTTTTAAATTGTTGATAATTCCAAACTTATTGCATGCAGGTTAATTAAAGGCATAAAAATCTTAACCGAAAGATAAGAACAACATAATTCAATCATTTTTAAAGCAAAAAATGCACAATTTACAAACTTATAAGAATAAAGAAACTGAGATCACTGAGCCGAGTAACAGAGTGGATCTATATATACATATATTTATATATTTTTGGTGCGGTCGATTGGAACTGAAATGCGACGTGCATATCTATATGTTATAGCAGCCCTATATACAAAATTTCAACGTTCTGAGGCTACTCGTTTTTGAGTTATGCGAGATATGTACGTACGCACGCGCATACGCCTCGAAAATTTCTCTTCGGAATCCACTTTAGATCAGTTTTACAATTGTTTTTTGAGGAAAAGTGACCTTTATTATGTCCTTACGCACGGATGTCACTCACATCACTAAATTGCATTCGATAGTGGTCAAAATAGATATTTTCGTTGAAATATGGTACCCGAAATTTTTCGCGTTTACAATACTTCCTTTTTACTTCGTACAAGGAAGTAAAAAACGACAAGCCTGGTTTTATTTATATTATGCAGCAATCGATCCATAAGTTACAGTTAGTTTTAAAGCATAAAGTCGGTTTAAAATGCAGTTTTACAGCTTTCCATGAAAGTGAATTTTGACAGCTACTTAAATTTTAATGAAAGTCATGCATACATTTTCCACCGAAAAAATAACATTATAAGGCATTTCGGAATTGATAAATATATTTAATCCATGAAGTGACGGTTGAAAAACTCGAGAAGACATTTTCGAGAAGTTTAACTGCCTCGAAAAACATTTTCTAGAAAGCATTTTGGAAATAAGAAAGCTTCCATTTATAAATAAAATAGACTGACAGCTAAGATTTACAGCAGCCATTAAGAAATGTAGGAAAACTCTTCACTTCAGAGATACATATGATTTAGTGTTACCGAGCTGTCAGCTTCAATAAGCTCTATCATTTCCCCCTCAATATTATAGATGACAAGCAATATGTTAAGGAAAAAATAATTAACAAATAAGCTTCTGTTGCGATAGTGCTCTGATTTGCCTAAGTGCGTCTGGCTGACAGCTTTAGTTTGCCGCAAGAAACACTGACATGAGCTGTAGATGAGCTACATTTTTCTACGTCAGTTTAAGGACATATTTTTCATTTGTTAAAACGCCGTGGATGTTTTCTTGTAAAAACGTATAATGATTTATTTCGTGCATTTTGAATTATTGTAATAAATGATTTTTTACCACCGTAAACCTTACATATCTAATTGACAGCTTTAGGACAGCTAAAAGCAAATACCAATTTCTTTATACAATTGCAATATCATCTATAACGACATAAATTCGATTAGTTTTTAGTAATTAGTTTGCATTAGTGGTTAATCATTAATTCTGGTATTTTTCCGTCGTATTCTACTAGGTTGCTAGAATCACAGAGAATTTATAATTTTGACATAACTTTAAATTTTCAGAACATTTTAAATAGTACAAAAGAAGATATCTTGAATTAAATATGCAAATGAAATAAAGTACAACTCATAATTTAGAGACACTAGCAGGAATCAGACCTATGCACAGAGTCATATAAATGCTTCAAAATATTCGGACTCGGAGCCGAAATAATTCTGTTATAAGTTGGTGCCAGCTTAATCTTTAAAATTAATAACGCGAACTGTCTTATCGCATCAAATGCACGTATTGTCGCGTGACTACGGGTTAGTAACAGTAGATTGAATGCACGCAAGTCCGATGCTACGTTAATAAAATTTTTTTTATCAAAAGAAACGCTTCAAAGTTCTTGAATTTTCCACAGAAATACTCCTACAAGTATTCACAGTATCGCAGAGTACAATCAGTAGTTGCATTTCGCACTATTAAGAAAGTTAAACTCAACGGCATTGTAAAGCACAGCTAAAGAGAATGTTAACCAGGAAATATATGTGATCTCACGCTGAACTAACAACTCCCAACAATAACAACAACAACTAAGAGCAGATACTCTCTCTCCGGCCTTATATAGTTTTCAACCGGCCGCCGAGATATTAATAGTATTTTCTGCGTCTTGAAATTACTGTAAATCAGTACGAAGGTCGAATGACGGTTACATTAATCATTTCAATTACATTTATTCCGTTACAATACTTATTACGGTGATACAAGGACCGGACAAAAATGTCGCCAAATGGTCACCGCGCTTAGCGACCTTGCGATTCTCGTCACATTTGGTGACAAAATAATCGCCAGAACCGTGTGCCAGCGCCAAATTAGAGAGATACCCATTTATTTAATGTTAAACTGACTTGCCCCTGTTTCCTTATTTTTCCTCCATAGTTCGTCTCATTAAATTTTTTATGTTACATGACGCAGCAAAATACAGCAATTTCACAAATGATTATAATAAAATCATCTATCTATGTACAAAATTCGAAACAGTATTATCTCTCTCTTTCTATATGCTGAGTGAACCAAACCTGAGCTAGAATCTATGGCATGCAAGACGCAATTAACGCTTAAGACGCGGCTATACTAAAACCTCCAAATTATCCCACAGCTAATCATAATATTTTTTTCTGAAAAACTAGGCTTTGTAGACTACTAAAGACTGACGTATCTTAGACTTACCAACTTTCTTAACCATTTGTACCCGAAGAGCTTGTGGGGTTTTACTTATTTAATTCAGTGTTCAATCCTTGAACCTCACAAACGTTAATAAGCAAATAATCGCTTAAGCGTCAGAATAGAGACGTAAGACTGACGAAGGGTTAACTACTCTTTATTTCTCAGAATAAATATAATGCAATCAACTCCTAACTCGAGGTGTACAGCAAAACCTCCACTTGGGCTTGAACTTAAATGAATATAAAATTAAACTTAACTGAGCTTAACTAAAGCTAACTGAAAGATATAGTCGAAGCTATCAATATTCTAAGTAGTTGGCCCCTAAATCTTAATTAAGTCGGCGAAGCAAAACAAGGGCCTAAAGTACAGCCGAGTGTGGCAATAACTTAGAGAGACGTAGCCAAAAGGCAAAGGCACGCCAGTCAGGAACTCAGGCTCTCTCTCGAAGTCGGTGGATCATCGACTTAACTATTACTCTTTACTCATTTGCATTAAACGCGTTTCTAAAATTACATTCTGGTAAAAAATTGTAAGCTGAAACTAGAGATGATAGAAAAGATGCATAAACTTAAAATAACTGTCAATAAAATTAGGATAAACGTTACAAACTTCTGTCTCTAATACTAACCAATGAAAAATGAAAAAAAGAGTGATGATTGAGAGGTTACATCTTTGTTATCTAATCATTGCATCATAGCCGAAAACGTGACTGCTCTCCTTATCTTCCATCATCCATCTGCCCACGACGCAGTGTTGAGCTGTTGCAGTCCTGCTATTCACACTCGAGCATTCTAATGGAATGCGTCCTGGTATTTTGATAGTATGACCATCAACATCTGAAGATCTGAAAAATTTAATTAAAAAAAAAGAATTTAGTTCGGATATAATTTTGCACAACTTTGCTTCAGTCATCATCATGGTCGTTTTAAAACATCATCGTGGAATCTCATCTTCAACGTCGTCTGGAACAATTTGGCTGCATTCGCCTTCTTAATGCGTCTTTTTACATATCGTCATCTAAATGCGTGTTAGATATCCTCAAGATTCTTCATTCGAATACGTCTTCTTAAAATCTTGAATCTTCTGAACCTGCTTTTCAACTTCTTTTTTCTCACCTTCTTTTGTTTTGTTTTTCCGTTTTTGCTTTCTGTATAAACGTGTTTGTCATCAGGTTTTCTGACTGACTTCTACTTCTTAACCTTCTATTCAGTTAAAATAATTCTTCTAGGCCATTTAAAAAATATTCAATTAAATTATTAGAAGAACCGTCAAGAGGTTTAATACAGTCGTATAAATCACGGAAAATTATACTAAATTCGTGTTCATTTACTATCGATGACATGCGAGGTGAATGATTTATTCCATGTTTATGTAAACAAATACCGAAACTGGAAGTTTGCGCGTTTTGGCTAACTGTCATGTTCGAATAAGTAATTGACTGTGTAGATTAGTAGTTTGTAGTTGTTCAAGAGTGCATTTTATTTTCGGAAATTAATTTTTGTTCTGGGTTTTCTACTTCACTATCGGAATCAGAATCGGAAATAGTAGTTTCTAATAACAGATCGAAATTAGTTAAAGCTTTCAGTAGTTAATTGAAAACTGTAGTATAACATTCATCAGCGGAAATGGTACATTCTAAATTCAGAAAATTTTGAATCGAAATTAAATCTGCTAGAATGAAAATATTTAATAAACGTTCCTTCACTTTCGTACTGTGAAAAGAGCTATGTAGGCCTGTGAATTCACGAGGCCGTTTGCGATTTGCACAGTCGTCTTCTTGACCAAGCACAAATTTATGCAGTAACTTAATTACTTTTGTGGAAGCTGATTTTAAAGATTTAGCTATATGTGGTATATCATTTAGAGTTGCTATTGTCACAGTTTAACTATTTCGAAGAACACAAGTGATGAACAAGTCAATACAGTAAAATGAAATTCAGTTTCGAATTCAAAACAAAAGTTCTGGTGGTAAAAATATAGTTCATCAAAACTGAATTTAAAACGTTCTTTAGTATCACTTTATCAAAACTTCATTCAAAAGATTCTTTAATTGATTCTTAAAGAACAGCTTACCTTCATTGAAGAACCTGTCGAAGTCCCCATGTGAACTCTGCATTTGGGGATCTCTAAGCTAACGAGCCAAAACATTATGACCATCCGCACATTTGTCAATAAACTCGTCATGATGACGAGGAGAGCACGTGATTAAGTGGGAATGTTATTGAACTCCTGCTCGAGAAGGTAAGGAATCATTTTTGGAGTTACTTTTGTGAGTGATGGGAAAGGCTATTGATCTAAGCGAATTTGATAAAGGGCAGATTGTAATGGTTCGAAGACTCGCAACGAGTATCTTCGAAACTGCATGACTGGTAGAATGTTCACGATCTGCCTTTGTTATTATTTATGCAAAGTGGATAAATGACGATGAAACCAGCAATAGACGCCAAGCTGTTGGACGTCCATGCGCAATCAAATAATAAGGGCGTCGTGGACTGTCCAAGTCCTATATCCACAGTTCAGCGAATACTATTGGATATGAGACTGCGCAGTAGAAATCCTATTCGTGCGCCTTTGTTGACCATTGCCAACTACCATACACTGGCTGGTGGTGGCAGCCTTATGCTTTGGAGGACGCTCTCATGGGTGGTTCTGGTACCCTTAGTTGTGGTAGAATAGTCCATGAAAGCTGCGGACTATCTGAATGTAACTGTGGATCAGTTGCACTCTTACATGGCATCTGTCTTCCCAACTGGAAATGGAACCTTCCAGCAGGACAACGCTCCATGTCACAGGGTTGAATTGTGCTGAAGGAGTTCGAGAAGCATAAGAATGAATTCCAGTTACTGTCTTGGTTACTTAACTAGACGGTTCTTAACCCCATAGAGCATATTTAGGATGTCATGGAGCGGCAGCTCAGAGATCAAATACCACCATGTCGAAATATCTCGACTTTACATGACCGCTGCTTAGACATTTGGTACAACCTGTCACTAGTCATCTACCAAGAATTTGTGGCACCTATGCCAAGGCAAGTTGCAGCTGTTTTTCAGGCCAAAAGTCGCGCAATGCGTTATTGAGTAGGTGGTCATAATATTTTGGCTCTTCAGTGTAGCTAAGCGACTAAAGTAGTTTATTTAGCTATTGGTGGAGATACATTAGTGACTATTTACATTGGTGACTATTTACAAATGAAAAAAAGTGATGATTGAGAGGTTACATCTTTGTTGTCTAATCATTACGTCTTAGTCAAAAACACAACTGCTCTACTTATCTTCCATCATCCATCTGTCGTCTTGAGTTGTCGCAGTCCTGCTATTCACAATACTACTAAAGACTGACGTATCTAAGGCCTATCAACTTCCTTAATTGATGCCATTTGTAATCGAAGAACTTTTATCTATAATATTAAACAATGAAGAATCTATATATGTGTATGTATGGACAGATGGATGGATGGATGGATGTTTGCTTGTTGCATTGTGGAAAAACAGCGGAACCCAGTACCATCAAATTTTGTAAATAAGTTTTCACTCGAACATTTTCATCCAGAAACCCAAATCGAGCTCTAAACTTGTATTTTATTTACTCCAAGGATTGAGCGAATTTAATGAACTTTGATTAACAGTTTTAGCAATTTAAAAACAGTGTTTTAAAACTGCTCTAAATAAAATATTTTTTGTCTTCGACGTGTCAGTGTGTTGTCATTTGGTATATCGTAAGATACTTAGTTTTCGTGTTTAGTCAACAACCACGGTTATTTAAATTAAATGGATTTCCACTGCCTGAACTAAAATACTTAACTACTTCCATCGTCTAGGCGCCAGTGAGTCACCATTCAGCAAAGCATAAGATATTTAGCTTTAATCTTTTTTATTGCTTAATAAATTTAGCGATTTAAAAGAATTAAACTCAGTTCTTCAAAATATTTTTTAACTTTCTAATCGAATTGATTTAAATAATATGCCTTATATAGTACATCATATTATATCTACATTATTTAGATATAATCCATCATATTATATCTAATTAATAATAAAGCTTTCGAACACTATATGGTAAAATCTTTAAGGGCAAATCCTTCTTCTTTGCTGCATCTCAATCTGAACCTTTTAGATGCAATTGAGTTGCTTAGCTGAACACCTGCTCATAACTCATTGAGAAATTATTCAGTATTCATTATTTCCATCCCATATATCATAATATTATTGCTCAGCTTCTTTCTTGATATTTCCCAGTTTTCTTTCGAAAGAAATTTCAGGTTTTGCTGCATAGGCAGAAATAGAGAGGGGAGAAGGAAAGAATTTAACCTCAGAAAGAATATATGTGATGATTCCTATAGGACGATTTTGCATCCTCTACCATTGAAGTCTTCAATAAAAAAGAAAGAAAAACGTAAAACACTGATATTTGAGCTAACATCAATACTGCACCACTAAGTATGTACTGATAAGTATAGTAATGAAATAAAAATAATATAAATCTAGATAAGACAATATTTTCTTTATTTAAATTTTTTTCAGCGCCTGATTAAATGTAGTTGTTATATTAAAGAAAAAGTATACACAGTAAAGCTCATTGAATAATTTCTGTTGCATTTAAAGTCTAGAATCATTTGATTTTAACAATTGATTAAGTTTGTGCAATCTAGCAATACCTTCGGTTATAGCTTTCATAGGAAACTAATAAATATTTGTACCTATTTATTTATTTTAAATGGAGGACACTAGCCATTTCGGTTTTCCCCACTACTGAGGCCAGAAGTAGTGGCCACTTTATTATGGAGGCAACTAATAAGCTGCCATCCTTACCTCCTAGGAGGGAACAGACAATTTACATCCTTGCCGTCTATGTATTTCGAACCCGGAGACTTCGGTACCTCAATCAGCTTCCCTAATTAAAGAATAAAACATTAATGCAAATTTAAAGCCTCACTACATACGGCTTTTAAAATTAATTTTTATCATGTCAGATAGTCTCTAAACTTTGTCATTGTCTCATGTAAAATGGTCATTGTCTAGACAAGGGTCTCTAGACAATGCACAATAGACGTAACTGATTACTGTAACTGAAGGTAACTGAAAATAACTGAAAGAAGCTGATTATTGTTATATTATCAGAATTGATGCTAGATCTTCAGACTGATACAAAAACACGAAGCAGCGTCCTGCTGCGGCATAAAAGCTTTATGAGGTTAGCCTTATGCGAGAAAACCAATGCTTTCTGTCCCACTCGTTTCATTTTCTATAGACGACAGTTTAAGTTGACGTCATTGTAATGTGTAATGGAGCTAAGAGGAATGAGAGTGCGTTCTGTTTACTAATAAGACCAGAAATCTTGAACTATGGATCTAAACGTGTTTTGATCTGAAAGGAGAGAGAAACAGTCAACTTGTTTTCCTTTTCCATGAAAGCTACTGTTTCACAGAAAGCAGAAGGGTAATTTGGGGCGGAATCATCAAAAATGACTGCACCGAGAGGCATATTCTTGGTGGACTTTGTAGCAGGTCACTGATATATGAACGAGGTCCTGAGATACCAAGTAAAGTCGTTTAGTGACTTTATTAACCCATAGCATTTGCTAGAGCTTCTTTCACTTTCGTTAGTGAATGCCTTCTCTTATTTATTTCAATTCTTATTAACGACGATGTAGAGACAATTGTATTTAATTACAAAGTTACTCCGTAATCAAAACGCCTTGCTCGCGTAGCTCTAGAGGTAGTTAATTCTGAAAACAAAGGCAACCACTCGAAAGCATTGGATGGCTTACTTACTAGACTTAAGTCAATTTTTCATATGTGGAATTATTTGATTCGCGAAAATACAGCACCCCAGTGCTACCCGGAAGTCTACAAGACCTGAAATGAGCTCTTTCAGATGTGGCATATTGTTCTACAAGGCTAAGCTTCCATATCTGCCATGTATTACGTTCAAGAAAGATTAGTTGTAAAACAGGGTACATAATTTTCTAATTTTTGTTCAAATTTCCATAAATTTTACTTTAACATCTTAAGATTAATGAGTTATCACCATAGTAATTTATGTTAAAAATGCTTTTGTAAATTAATGACAAATAATTTTAATCATTTTTCAGTAAGAGGGATGCGGTACTTTTTAGTGCGATTTAACTTTCACAAACGATTGAATTACTTGTGTACAACATGAAAAACAACAATATCAGTTTAAGGGGACTTTGACTTCATTTGACTTTACTTTTATGACTTAAGTTGCTGAGATTTTAGTATCTGAAAGGCTGAGGATTACATTGAACTTGTTTATTTAATAATGCCAAGAATATGAGAGATACCTATCGAGTCCCATTTCACAATCATGTCATCAATAACAGTCAAGAAAGCATTGCTGGAGGTCTCTTCTTGTATCCGCTTTCCCCAGACACTTTTTAAGAGCTGAAACTTTGAACATTAGTTGCATTTCTCATAAAGCTTATTAGAATGCTTATGGTCATATTATGTGAGGAGTACAAGTGCACTGAATAGGTACTCGCAAATATTCTCCCTTACGGATGAGCATATGAAATGAGATACACACGAGTTTCTTGAAAATTACCCAACTAAGCATTCTGAACCAAACGGAGAGAAAATACGTTTGTTGTACCATCCAAATTCATTCGGAAATGTGTGTTATTCTCCATCAAGATGTTTCTTAAAATATCCGGTGAGAGAATTAACGGGATTTTGTGTTATAAAATAGCATTAAATTGCTTTTAAGATGTCAAGAAGTGTGAGATATTGCAATAATAATGTTTGGACAAGATGTTTATTTATAATGCACTATGTCAAAGCAAATACCGTATTTAATTTTTTTAACCTCGAGTTTAGAAAATAGATTCTTTCACAAAGACGAGCCTTCATAATGCTGTTGTTGGTAGAGATTGCTCAGTTTGTACCAATTCAGAGGTTCATGCAGTAATCCCTACCCTGATACGTAATGAAATATGATATTAAACTTCTTAACATTTTGAGTGAGAAGAATTCTCCAGTGAAAACATTAAGTATGTCTTGATATGCAGATACGGTATTTCTATTCTGAAAGATGAAAAATGTTTCATTTCATTAAAATATACAGAATGTTTCAAAATTATGTAAAAAAAATATAAAGCAGATTTTTCCTTTTTTTTTATGGAATCAGTGTGCGGAAATGACTCTAAGATGGCACAAGGTGCTGTTAGGCGATACATTTCTACTGGCGTAAACCATCACTTACCGCGCTGTTTTGGATTGATATCCTAACTACATGAACCGAAGTCGCCGAACTAGCATATTACTCACAGGACTGCAGAAAGAAACGAAACGGCTGTTCATAAGAAGCACTCAGGAATCCGTTCGCTGTACTTCGTTTGAGTAATTTCTCCGTTTTACCGCAGTTGCTTACATAAAATGCATATCGCCGAGCTTCGGGCTCGTATAGCGATGGATATTGTTCGAAGACCGTACGGGAAATGATGATTTACGCCAGCAAAAGATTTTGTTTATCAAGAACGTCCTGTGCGACCTCAATTGGCCATTTCTGCGTAGACACAGAACTACAAAATCTGTTTATTTCGCTACATGCCTTAACAGTTTTACCAGATATATATTTTTGAATCAGCCTATGAGTACTTATTATGGATTTAATTTATGTTCTTGGAGGAAAAGGCACACCAAAAATTATAATAAAAATTTCCTTAACTTTATAAGATATTTCTCCCGCCTTCTAAGCAAGGCTTCGTGGTGTAGTGTCGACGCGTATTCGAGAGGTCCGTTGTTCGAGTCCCGGCGAGGGCACTGCTCATTTTTCATGACTCCTGCTTCCAAAATAACCTAATGTCTCTGCGGTTGCTCCCGAACTAAAAAAGATGGTGGATGATGATTCTCCACCACCAAGATTTGGCGATTGGGGCCCTTAATCCCCAGTTGCCCTTTAAAAGGGGGGTATATAAGGTATTTCTCCGCCTTTTTCGCATGCCTTCGTGGTGTAGTAGTCAGCACGCTCGACGCATGTTCGAGAGGTCAGTCGTTCCAGTCTAGGCGAGAGCATTGCTCATTTTTCATGCCTCCTGCATTCAAAAAATACCTAATGTCTTTACAACTTATCCGTTTGGAGCAGAGGAAAACAATTTGAAAGCCGCTAAAAGGAAACTATCATCTTTAATCATTTCTATCGCTGTAGAAATGAACTATAACTGACTTTTTTCAAATTTATGAATGCACACTCTTTAAATATTTGCAATATTTATTCGACTTACAATGTACACTGCGAAAAAAAAGGACAGCTCTATAACTTTCGTACTACTGGCCCGATTGACGAAATTCAAATTGCGCTTTTCATGTCTTGAAAGCGCGACTTAGGATATATATTAGATTTATATATAGTATTGTTCTAACATAGGTATTTTGACACAAAATGAGTCTTTTTCCTGAAGTAACATACCAAGTTTGTTTCATATTTTGATTCTAAGACTCGAATTATGCTTAAATATTAAATTTTGTAAAATTTGGTGCGGAATTTACGGAGAAATTCAAAAACTTGGCGATTTTTTTTCATTGGCAACCTATCCCTTCCATTGTGAAGGAGGGGGAAAAAGTTACATCGTTCTAACTTTTTACATTGTACATGAGCGGAAAAAGTTATAACGTTCTACTTTCAAATAATTTTAGCAAAGTAAGTAAACCACATTAGATGTTACAATCGCTTTCAACAAATATGCCAAATTTCAAAACGCGCATATAAATTCATGTATATCGTCGAAAATTTTGAATAAAAAGCTCTAATTTTCTGCAGGTACTTAGAAGTACATCTACTTCAAGGCAATAATAAAACTTTTATAGGTTGTAATTCAAACCATTTTCCCCCAAATTGATAAAAATTATTGAAAAATACAAATTTTAAAAATAAATTATAAAAAAATGGTGATCCTTTTTTGGAGTTAACCTAAACTTCGAACTGTGAAAGAAGGAATCAAGTAAGTGTAATAAGAAAAGAGATGTGAATAAATATATATCAAATTCAATTAACATTGAGGAGCTGAAAGTTTGAGACCAAATTTTTTAAAAACGACTCGTGCGATTTTTACAAAACTTGGCAGTTTGTCATAATTTGAGTCGTAGAATCGAAATATGAAAAAATATTGGCATGTCATGTCAAAAAAAGTCCGATTTTGTGTCAAAATACCTATATTAGAACAATGTTATATATAAATATAATATATATCCTAAGTCGCGCTTTCGAGACATGGAAAACGCAATCTGAATTTCATCTATCGGCCCAGTAGAACATAAGCTATAGAACTGTCTCCCTCCCCCACCTTTTTTTTGGCGTAGTGTACATATTCTTATTTTAAATGTTTCCATCAGAAAAAAAAATTATAACGTTCCTTCTTGATTTTTAAGGATTTTAAGGATCTTCTTGATAATTAATTAAATAAGGAAACTAAGCATGCAAGTGCATAGGTAGCTTCTAACGAAAATACAAAAAAAAAAAAAAAAA
>KK121536.1:849021-977697 GCA_000611955.2 Stegodyphus mimosarum
AAAAAAAAACATGGAAAAGTTGAAATTTAATATTTTCATCCGTTCTGAAAAAATGATTACATCACACATATGAATAACTGCTTTTATGTTATAGCTCTGTAAATGAAAGGTTTTTTAAAGTGTTTTATTTCCAAAAACTTCAGATATGCTGGCATATTAATTTGTTCGAAGTGTTCAACAATCAAATATTAATTTCTAGTCGGCGTTTAAAGTTCATTTGTTTCCGCCGTCAAAATACAAGATATGACTAGAATAAAACTTGAATACATGAGACGTTTTGTTAATTTATTCGATCTGCTTACCATTCCTGCGTGATAAGAATTAATAATGAGATTTTTGCTCTCATTGGCATCTTTGTAGATTTATGGCATCATATTTAATCCTTCCGCTATCTTCATCGGCATGCTATCAGTTATTAGTTTCCCATCAAGCTCTTCATAGGAGAACACGAATTATCACTTTTTCAATATCTGATTAAATAATCGAAAAGCCGATACCTTGCGTTTTGGGAGATGATGATGCATCTTCATTTGCAGCAATAGCTTCTTTACCCCCTCCCTTTCTCTTGTTTTTTTTTTTTTTGTTTTTTCTATGAATTTATGTTTATTTTTTTTTAAAATGTAAAATTACAGTTTCTCATTCACCGTAGCTACATGTCACAACAATTTAGTTCACACTTCATTAAATAACGAAAGTGGGAATTTTGTCATAATCGTAAAGCCTACATGAATTGTAATACCTACAGGGAAATAAAATGATGAACTACATATTACGTTCATAAAAACAACTGGAATTTATAAAAATATAAACATAGTTACTAAATTTATTTATTTTGTAGAGTCATTGGGTTATTTTAAAGGAGTAGATGTGAAAAACGGACTCGATCCTGGACCTCTCGAATACGTGCCGACTGTGCTAGCCGTTGCACCACGAAGGCATGTTGGAAAAGGGGACAAAATTCCTTATATACTTCCTATAAAATTGAAGGGCCACCAGGATTTGGCCACCAGTCGCCAAATCCTGGTGGTGAAGAATCATCATCTTCCACCTTTAGTTTAGTTCGGGCGCTACTGTAGAGTCATTAATTTTTTTTTTAATTAAGAGACACGAAAATGCGCAATGTCTTCGCTGGGACTCGAACCTCGATCTCTGGAATACGCGCCGGTTGTGCTATACGTTACACCACGAAGGCATTCTGGAAGGAGGGAGAAAATATCTTATATACTCCCCCTAATTAAGATCTAATACACGGCGAACAAATATTAATTTAGAAGTCAAATAACAAAAATCAGAGTTATATTTGCGAATTTTCACAGGTCTAGTTTCGATGGTTATACCGAACCATCATCCTCTGCTGCCAGGGCGCAAATGAACGAGATAAGATTATGGTAATAAAATAAAATAAAATAAGAATGACTGGACAGGAGTTAAGCTACTGGCGCCATCTATTCATGAAACAAGAAAATTAAAACATAATTTCCTTAAAGGCTGAAGGTAAAGATGGACTGGATTTAGGGTCGTTAACTAGAACAGAAAGATTTGTTTTTGAATGTGAAAGGCCTCTAGAAAAGCTAATGCACTAATGGAAAATGTTTTTTGAATAATTTTGGCTGCAGAAAAATGGAAAGTATGATTTTCGGACCAACAATGCTGGGCAACAGGGGACTTTTGTGTTTCCTCTTTCCAAACATATGCCTCATGTTCCTTAATGCGAAATTTTAAATGTCTCTTAGTTTGACCAATGTAAATTAAACCATATTGGCACGTAATCCTGTAAATACCCCAGGAATTTATATCCGAAACGGGGTCCTTAAGTATAGATGTCGGAATTTTATTAATAGGAGAATAAACAAGCCGAAAATTAAATTTCTATAAAACACGTGCTATATTATAGTTTATTGATGGAAAGAAAGGAATGGCAACAGAATTCTTATAATCTCCTAAAACAGGAGTATGCCTTTTGGTGTTTTGAGATGTGATTTTTTTAACTGTTTGGTTAATAATGTTAGGTAAAAAGGCCTTGTCAATAGCTACTCCTTTTAAATAATTTAGTTCTTGATCAAGAGCCGATCTGGAGGAGCAAACTTGAAGTGCACGAAAAACAAGGAAATAAAATGAAGCTAACTATTATTTAGTCCGGATGACATGATTTGAAATGTGGTGGAAGGCAGACCGATGAAAGTTTACGGCAAACCGTAGTTTTGAAGGGGGAAGTGCTAGATGTGACCAAAATGTCGAGGAACGGAAGAGAATTATATGTCTCAAGTTCGAAAGTAAACTGAATAGCAGATAACTGAATTCATTGTTGAAAGAATTTACTATATAGGTAATAAAGCTTTAAATCATCTTTATTACCATCAAACAGGGTAAAAGCATCGTCTACGTAGCGGAACATACCCTGAAGATTAAAAATTTCAAATAATTTTAATTCATAATAATGCAAGCAGATATCAGCCAAGAGATTATTATTTGACTTCTAAATTTATACTCGCCCCTTTTAAAGACGACTAGGGATTAGGGGACCCAGTCACCAAAACCTAGTGGTGAAGAATCATCATCCACCATCTCTTTTAGCTCGGGCGCCAGTGTAGGGTCATTCAATTTTTTAAAATAGAAAACACGGAAAATGAGCAATGCCTACTTCGGGACTCTAACCTGGACCTCTCGAATACGCGACGGGTGTGCTAAGCGTTACACCACGAAGGCGTGCTGGAAAGAGGGAGAAAATATTTATAAAATTTAGCTGTTTTTAAATTTAAATTCTTATCAGTAAATGTAAGACGCCATGTGTTATTTTATTAGTATTCCGATGTTCTGTAGAGCTGATGCTCTAAATCAAAACACTGAAGATATATTATTATTAAAAACACATTTAATATTTTCTATTTCATTCCTTATTTTCTGTTTAATCTTGGGTCTATTGTACGATACCGCGTTCCTTAATGTTTATACCTTAAAGGATTCAGCAAATTATTCTGTATTACCTTTACGTTTTACTTATTTAGCCTTTACATTAAAACCGCTCCTCGTGAAACGTGAAAAGTAGGCAAATTTTGTAGCAACACTATTCACATTTCAAGATATGCTTAGAAACATAATGCAAATCCTAAATATGTATGTAAATTTTTACAATTGTTGATCAATGACGACATTGAAAAATTGATAAATAACTAGCATGCCAATCTAACTTTCAAAGATATAGAAGTTGTAATAGTTCTCCGAGCTGCTTTTACATGAAGAAGCAAACTAAAAGCTGAAAAATAGCTTTGAGACGCCAATGCTTCCATAGAACATTTAACCTTTTAAAGCTGAAATAATAAAACCTAAGAACACTTGACTGTTTTTTGCGATTCTAAGTAAAAACCATGATTTGAATTTAGATACAATAGTAATAACACACAGTAACATGACTCCTCATTTCAAAACTGCAGCACTAAGACATATAACTTCACACATGTAAATCTGTGCATAAGTCGTTATACAATAAAAATATTACGAACTACAGTGGCAATATTTTGCACGATAAACTGAAATATCCCAGTGCTTCATTACAGTAGATTTCTGTAACTTATAAGGTATATCTCCCACATTCTTAGCGTGCCTTCGTGGTGTAATGGTCAGCACACTGAGGCGGTATTTCAGAGGTCCGTGGTTTGATCCCCGGCGAAGGCGTTGCTTATTTTTCATCTCTCTTGTTCCAAAAGAATACCTAATGTCTCTACAAACTGATTGACGTATATCAAGACTAGTACATCAAGCGATACAACTCTATCCACAAATCTGTGCATAAGATGTTATGCAGTAGAAGTATTAAAACCACAGCCTGAAATATTGTGGAAGTATGCTGAAATATTTCAGTGTTTCAATATCATAGTATATCAAGTCAGTCAAAAAAGTATCCTATGCTTCTTTGACTGACTAAGATATCAAGACTGGTTCATCAAGGGACACAACTCTGTCAACAAATCTGTGCATAAGACTTTATGCAGTAGAGATATTGCCAACCATAGAACGGAAATATTTTGATGATATTGAAACACTGAAATATTTCAACATACTTCCACAATATTTCCGGCTGTGGTTTTAATACCTCTACTGCATAACATCTTATGCAAAGATTTGTGGATAGAGTTGTATCGCTTGGTGTACTAGTCTTGATATACGTCAGTCAGTTAAAGAAATCTACTGTAATGAAGTACTGGGATATTTCAGTTTATCGTGCAAAATATTGCCACTGTAGTTCGTAATATTTTTTATTGTATAACGACTTATGCACAGATTTATATATGTGAAGTTATATGTTTTAATGCTGCAGTCTAGAAATGAAGAGTCACGTTTCACTGACTAATAACTTAAATGACAGCATGGAACGTCGCTGCCGCCAATGTATTGCAACTTAGGGTGAACGCATTCCTTACTAGAACCCATATTTGTAATGTTACTACCTCATGTTTCCTCAAAAAACTGTGATAAACTGTTTTTGCAAGACTGGAGTTCTCTGCCAAGATTGAAAGTTTTTCTTCTAATTCATGTTTGTTTTGAACTTTAGAAACATTCTATGTCGCATTCATTAAAGAACTGTTTAGAGAATATATCCTGTAAATTTCTTGTTTCTATGTTGCTTCGTTCTCAAATTAGAGGCAAAAAACTTGTTGTTTCTTAACTTTAGGAGGGCAATGTATTTTAGCGTTCCAATATCATAGTACATTATACTTCTTTGACTGACTGAAGATATCAAGACAGGGGCATCGAATGATACAACTCCATCCCCAAATCTGTAAGACGTTATGCAGTAGGTAAGCGACAAAACACAGATGGAAATATTTTGCGCAGCCTACTGAAATATTATGTTCCAATGTTATAGTATTTATGTTTGAATGAATAAGACAAATGTTTTATTGCATCTTCTTTTACGAAAATTGCACCAAATTATCCTTTCTGGTGTACCGATATGGCAACAAAGCTATCTAAGGCGCAGTGAGGATGCCCTTATTTGTCTTGATTATTTAAAACAATTATAATCATTGAATGATTTATTTCACTATTTTTAAACTATGTTCTTATAAAAACTCCAGTGATATACTTGCATGGAGAAAAAACGACTGAAAAAGAATAAACCATAGTGAAAAAGACGAGATCAGTTTTCCAGCGTAAGCTTATATTTCAAAAACATATACAACCCAGAAAATGGGAAATATATTCATGAGACTATCTCTCAGATATGTAAGAAGTTCATGCATCATATTTGCACATGAAAAATAGAATTAATATCTGTAGCCAACAGCTCACATACTAAGGGGATGTATGAAAATAACATCAAGAAAGACTGATGCAAAATATCGAGTTTGGAAGATAGATTTTCGGTTTTTTAGAGTAAAACAAAACTCGCTATTCAATGAAGATTTGCCATCTTTCTGATAACTTCATGTTTCCTTTCTCACGGAGCTTCTGTTTTTATCAGCAAAAACCTCTACTAAGTGCTATTTGAGGTGATCGATATTATGAACTTTTTACCATATTTCGTAAACCTCCAAACAAATAATATTCCGGTGGTACAAGATCGGGGCTATATGGAGAATAAGACATAATTTCTTAAATAAGCTCCAATATTTGTGCACGTACGACTTTAACCCTTTTGAGACGGGAAGCGCAAACGCGCGCATATCGCTGAGGCCGGCAATCTCTTTCGCCAGTGTCTGTCCAGGGCCTGAAGGTTTTTTTTTCCTATTAAGCCTAAATCTACGTGCCAGCGAGAAACGCACTCATTTTCCGCCCGGCATGTTCGTCATATAAACATTCGTGTTTCTATATCCCATCAGATACTTTTTGAATTCTTTTTTTGCTATTATATAGAGTCTTTTAGGGTTGAGGTTCTATTACTTTTTGCACTACTTTCATTTCCAAAATTCTTCACTTTACTTAATATACCTTATACGACATCAGTTTATTATGGCGAGCAAGCGTGTTTTATCAGACGAATGATAAATGACCCAGTTAGTGATATAAATGATATATTCATTTCCTTAAAAGTTAGAAAGCGGTCTTTCTAATGATTCTCATAGGGACATTTTGTCAGAGACTAAGCTCATTGAGCATCTATCTTCCAGTTCACGTGAAAGATTTTACTTTTTGTAAACAGACTTTCTTGCATTTTTTAATTAATTTAAAAGTTTGTTAATGAATTTTCATCAATTAGAACTTAAGGATAATTTGAATAACGGTTCCGAAAATTAATTCACAAAGTGAGCAGTTCTTTTATGTATTTTTATGTAAAGTAAAGGGAAAATACATTTAAACTCTAATTTTAAAATATATGATAGCTTAAACAGCCGTCATAAAGCATGCCATTCAGGAACACTCCTTTTCCCTTATGTTTATATAATCAAAAACCACCGGTATGGAAGTTCTGCTACTTTCATTTTGAGTGGATGGTCAAATCTACATCTATCTGAAACCATATGGACATACAATGCCCTCTTGTGCCAAAAGTTATAGTTTTTAAAACGTTCTAGGACACTGGCACAAATGTGTGACGGCCGGGGGTGAAAGAGAAAACGCTCTGGCACGCCAGCCTGACGGCCGGGAAATGAGTGCATTTCTCGCTGGCACGTGTACGTGATAGTCGGAGCGAAAAGTTTAAGATGTGAGAGGCTTCGCATTGTAGCAGTGTAGAACGATTCTTTTGCGATCTGTGAATTCTGGCATTTTCTCTTTGATTGCTTGTTGGCAGTAAACATCTGAGTTGATCATTCGATTGTTTGGAAGCAGCTCAGAATACACAACACCTTTGCAATTCACGATTCGATTCAATTACAGCTTTGATTTAGTCATTATCTACTTTAGAAGGTAGGCCAGAACGTTGGTCAAGTGAAAAATATCTGGAGCGAAATTTTTCAAAATAATTCCGACACATACGTTCTGTTAAACAATGAACACGATAAACATTACGCATCTCTTTATAACCCTCAATCGCTGTTTTGCATTTATAAAAATAAAAAATCAAAATATGTCGAGAACGGTTATTTTTGCACACCACGTTAAAAGTGACCGTAAACTAATAGTTGTAAGCAAAAATATACAGAATTTGTTTCTGTGAAACATGAAAAGAAAAAAATATATACATATAATATTGACGAAAGACTAACAAAAATGAATACAACTGTTTGAGCAAACTTAAATTGTTTTCTTGACAACTCAATATAATAGTAAGATATATACATTTCTTACGCGAGGGTCTGATATAGATAGTGCGTGATATATAATCCGTAATACCACTTTTAACCAAATTCTTATTAAGTAAATTTACAAATTAATAAAATCATTCTTCAAATAACGTTTAGCTCGAAACGGAGTTAACAAAAGGGCTATTAGTCTCGAAACAGCATTTTGTGCCGAATCAGTGTAAACAGCTGTATCAATTTTCATGTTGTTGCCATCAAATTTTATCGCCATGTGTTATATTTAAAAAAATTAAATAATGAAGAATCTGTTTTAATGAACGTATATTTCTAGCAGTGTGAAAAAACAACGATACCTAGTACCATGGCATTCTGAATAACGTAGTCCTCCTCCCGAATATTAGCCCGAATTTTGAATTTCAAATTTGTTTTATTAGGTATTTCATATTTTTTAAATTTTAATGAATTTTTGATTAAGAAATTATACCATTCCAAAGCGAACAGTAGCAACACGCTGTGCGGAAGAGAATATTTTTATCTCCAGCGCACGAGACTGCTTATCGGAAATTCTAAAGATATATTGTTTTAAAATAATTTTAGTCCAAATTCTGTCGAAATGTAGATATTCGAAACGTTAATGAAAGTAATATAAGATCTGAAAGCTTTAATGTGTTTTCAGCCTAAAGGGGCGATCGGCGCAAAGGGCTTAGTCTCAAAACGGCATTTTGCGTCCTTTCACTTTCTGCGTTGATTCACTGCACTGTTGCCATCAAATATCATCACGATGTATTATATTTAAACAAACTAAATAATGAAGATGTGGACGAATGTTTCTCGCCTTGTAAAAAAACAATGGTACCTAGAAACATCAAACTTTGAATAACGCAGTTCTCCTCTCGAATATGGTCATCTAGAAGCAAAAATTTGGAATTCGGAATTTATTTTATTATCTATTTCATATTTCGTAAAATTCTAACGAATTTTTTATTCAAACTTAACAATTTCAAAACGAGCAATGGCAACATTGTACAAAAAAAAACATTTTTATCTTCAGTACGCGAGGCTGTGTATTGAAAATTCTAAAATTTTGTTGGTTTGCTGTTTTTAAATATTTTGTGATATTGCTGTTGAATTGAATTTTATGTAGTTTAAGTACGAAGAACGTGATATTTAATAAATAAAGGTAACACATAAAATAAAAAAAGTAAAAAAATACTTTTGGGCAGTATAAAAAATCTGGAAACTTTAACAGTTTTTTAAATTTTTTTTTTCTTTTTTTGTAAAGCTAATTCAATCTAAAGCATTTCAAGAATGACCATGTACCTTAGAAATGGAAAATATTTTACACTGAATGAGGGTTCTTATAAGTTTTAAATTTGTGAAGCAGAAATTAAGTAGTTTATTAATGTAGTAATTAATGTAGCAATGTATTATTTGTTTCAATGTTGCAATGTATTATTTGTTTCAATGTTGCAATGTATTATTTGTTTCAATGTTACAATGTATTAGTATTTCTTATTGTTTCAAACAGCTAAAAAGTACCATAAAAATTAGACTGATTCAAACAGCTAAAAACAGCTAAAGCTTTTTTAAAAATGCTCTTGAATTACGTTCATTTGAAATCTAATTGTATTACAAATCATTCGACTTTGCAGTTAAAAATATTCTTACTTAGGAAAAATAAAGAGAGCTTTGAAGATTTATTTTCATAAAGCTGCAAATATTACTTTTCATCTTGCTTAATGTTGCTTTAAAATTGCATTACTGACTTTTATGTTTTCTTATCTATATTTAATGTACTGTTCCGTATATTTATTAAAGTACTATTTTCTTTGCTGTGTTTTTTCATGGTAATAAAATTTTATGCTTCCTGGGGAACTGAGAGACATTTGGAAACTGGGATAACTGCTTCGCGCTAAAATGCATTCATAATTTAACCGAAAACATAGTTCAGTTTTAAAAACTTTACGCATTTTAAATGCGCAAATATTCTCCGTTCATAACACTTTTAAAAGAAGGTATCTGGTGTCTCTATTTGAATCAGTTAAATGATATGCAGTTCACCTCTACTGGAATTCATCTGTTTTAAGAAGTTTGCAATTCATATTTCAAAATCCGGAAAGTACCTTGATATAGATCATTTATTATACGTTCTGCGCTATTCTGGTGATTTTCGGTTTACTTAATTTTCTGTCAGAATATGTTTAAAACTTTTACTAAGAAATTTTAAAGAATTATGATAGACTATTTGTCATTAGTTTTAACCAAGAAAATATTGTCACTTCAAGTCTAAAAACTAAAGAATCGGTAATTTGACTTCCTTATATGTATATTATGCCCTTAATAACAAACGTAGGGAAATTTCCAGCAACTAATTTCTTATCGCAATAGTATTAAAACAGAAAACGTCTGAAACTGAAGCAGTATTGCTTTGTTTTTAAAAGTACTAAACATCAATATGTAACAGTATTTTGTAATTGTAATAGTTTTGCAGAGCGCTAAAATGTAAAGCACACTAATGTTGCAAAATTAATAGAGCCGGTTTCTAAATATTAAATTTTCAGACAATTTTTGAAAATTGTTTATAATAGTTCTAACAGGGTTCATTAATTATTAAATACTTTACTGAAATCCAAGCCAAAAATATATAATTATGAAAATTTTTCTGCAAATTTTTAGAGAAACTTTTCCAAGTGTAACAAAACTTCAGAATAAATATTGACAATTTAAGTTATTTCTCTTATTTATTAAATTTTAATTTCTGAAGCCTAAATAAAAAAAATATGTTCATATTTAAAAACTTACAAACTTGTTTATTTCTTACGACAGCTTGACACGTTGATGACGTCACGATTCCGTTAAAATTTGTAGCCTTGGAAAGAAGTTACTAGAAATTACCTTCGACACGAATTGTATAAGGAATCGTATAATTGTATTGACCGATTCCTTTTTAGCTCCCAGTACGAAGTAAAGGAAGTATTGTAATCACGAAAATTTTCGGATACGATATTTCAACAAAAATATGTATTTTGATGTAATTGGATGCAATTTAATTATGTTTCTGCGTAACATCGGTACGTAAAGACAGAGTAAAGGAATCTTTTTCCCAAAACGGGTTCCAAAAAAGAATTAAAATGGATTCAGAAAGTATTTTTCGTGACGTCTGTACGTACGCACTTACGTATGTATGTATGTATCTTGTCTAACTCAAAAATGAGTAGCCTCAGAACGTTCAAATTCTGTATATAGGACTGTTATAACACCTTCCTTTTCATTTGCAATCCGCCACGCCAAAAGTATATGTATATATAAATACCCACTCTGTTATTCGGCTTCCTGAGCTCAATTATTTCTATTCTTATATGTCGGTAAATTGTGCATTACTGAATTATAATGTTCTTATCTTCTGGTTAACATTTTTATGTACTTAGTTAATCTGCATGCAGTAGTTGTAGACTTGTCAACGATTTAAAAGTTGTTAAGTGCGGCTAAGCCCAGTTTTCGTTTACCACAGCCCCATATTTGTTTACATTTGAAACTTACGGGTTCGTAATAATTCAAATGCACATAGGTTAATAAAATTTATTTTAACAAAGAAAATAATTTCTGCAAATTTCTACAAAAAATCCTCTGTAGCTCTTCACGATATCACAGAATACAATCAGTAATTACTCTTCAAACTGCTAAAAATGTTAAATACAACAGAATGTAAACTCATCTAAATGGCGAGGCTCTCGAAAGTTGCTCTGAGCTAAAACCCACAACAACTGAGAGCAGATGCTCTTTCCGAGCATATATATTTTTCACCCGGCCACCGACTAGTACTTTCTCATTCTCGAAATTACTGGAAGGCATATGAGCACTGGATACAGTAACAATTATACATGATTAGGAACATGAATATACATGAATACTTCCACGGAAGTAAATTACAGTTATTCAATTACAATACCTTTTACGATGATTCAGAGATCAAACCAAAATGTCACCAAATGGTCGCCAAGTTTGGTGATTTGGGGCAGTTTCTTGCCAAATTAGCGAGATAGCCATTTACTTAATGTTCAATAGACTTGCTCCTGTATTCCTATTTTTCCGACAGAGCACCTTTTTTCTCAGCTTTTCATGTTACATTATACAGAAAAATACAATAATTTCATATATAATTTTACTAAAATTATCTTTTGATGTGCAAAATTCGTAACAATATTAATAAAGTATATTCAAACTCTTTGGATAAGATTTACATCACACTGTAAATTAAATTATCTCCACTTACAAATTTTTTTATTCACATCCATTTTTAATTATAATCTGAAAGTAATAATATTGTAGCGAAAATTGCTCCTTTCGCCTGAGCTCCTCATAACTTAGTGGATAAGGCGCAGGATTCGAGACACGAAGGTCCCGGGTTCGAAACCTATCAAAGGCAAGATGCCTCATAATCGATTTTTATGTAAATGTCCTTTTTGTTAACCTGTTTTCTTTATGTTCCAGAACATTCCGAGTCTGAAATGTTCCAGCATGTTAATCATCTGCAGTATATAAGTAGTTCTTCATTCCGTTCGAATTAATAAAGTCTTGAGTTTAGACTTGAGTACTTGCCTGTTCATTTGTACGATCCCTTCATCTACGCGACAATATAAACTTGGACTTCAAATAACTAAAATCTTAAAATCTTTTGAACACCGTATTTACAACCAATACATAATTGAAATAAATGTATTCGCGGGCCACATAAATTCGCTTCGCTCAGCAAATGCAACTCGCAGGGCACTATTTTGAGACCACCAGTTTAAGGCATCGCGGTGATTCACAGAAAATGTCCAATCTTGTAACTGATTCTCGTAAATAAGAATTTTGGTCTATTTAAAGCTATTGACATATTCAAATGAATACTCAAAGTTTCCAGCATTCCAATATCAGCTTTTAATAATTTGCAACATCACACACAAACAAACACGCACACACACACACACACACAAAAAAAAAACAGATCAAAATTAATCTAAATATGTACGTACACTTAGGTAGTTTTAATGCACATGCAGTTAAAAACGCTTTCCTGAATTTCCATTTAAAGCACTTGTGACTTCTCTAGTTTCACCATCATATTTCTATGATAAGCATTTAAAGAGTAATTAAAAAATAAAAAAATTAGGTAAAATGATTGCACAATCGTTTGGAAGTATAAAACAAAAAACGCACACATCAGGTGTTATTTTGACATTTGAGAGGCTGTTAATGCCATTCACTCACTGATGTCTATAATTATTATTTATATTAATCAAAAATCACTCAGCGACTGAGAACTTGTAAAATAATTCATAAATACACTCATGATTATGTATTCATACAGGCATGGTTATATCTTATGGTGATACATGCTACTATCAATTCACGGACTGCTATATTCAAACAAAGGAAAGCGTCACTCGAAAATGATCCCTTACCAAGCAGTAGCGTGGATATGATCCTTTAAGTCGAAAGATTAAGTGATGGAAAACAGCTCAGTCTCAGTTTCTGAGTTTATAATAGAAATGGCTGTCAATTTTTTTACACTGATGGAAAAAAAATTCTGGACTAAAAAATGGCGATGTCGTATGTGCACTTCGGGTAAGTATGCGTGTCAGCAAGAAACGCACTCATTTCCCGGCCGACACGCTGGGCGTGCCTGAACGTTTTCTCGTTCACCCCCGGCCGTCAAATATTTCTGCCAGTGTCCTGGAACGTTTTAAAAATTATAACATTTGGCGCAAGTTGGCCTTATATGTCCATATGGTTTCAGATACATGTAACTTTGACCTTCTACTCTAAATGAGAGTAGCATGACTCACATACACGTGGATTTTGATTAAATAAACATAAGGAGAAAGGATTGTTTCCAAATGGCATGTTTTATGACAGCTCTTTAAACTATCATGTATGTTAAAAATTAGCTTTTAAATATCTCTTTCCTTTACTTTATATGAAAATATATGAAAACAGTTGCTCACTTTGAGAAATAATTTTCGGAAGCGCTATTCAAATTATTCCAAAGTTTTAATTGATAAAATACATTAATAAACCTTTACATTAATAAAAAATACAAGAAAGTCTGCTTACAACACTAGAAATACCACTTTCTAACTCTTTAGGAAATGAATCATCATTCTCATTCATATCACTAACTGGCTCATTTATCATTCGTCTGATAAAAAGCGCTTGCTCGCCATAATAAACTGAAATTGTATAAGGTATATAAATAAACTGAAGGTTTTTCCGAAATAAAAGCAATGCAGAACATCATGAGAACTCACATAGTAAGTAACCCTAAAAGGCTCTACATAGTAGCAAAAAAAGAATACAGAACGGATTCGAAGGGATACAGAAACCCGAATGTTTTATGTCGAGCAAACGCTCTGGCACGCCAGCGTGCCGTCCGAGAAAAGAGTGCGTTTTGTTGCTTCTTCGTGGATTTAGGCTTAATAGGAAAAATTCCTACGACCCTTGACGGACACTCGAGAAAGAGACTGCCGGCCTCATCGATAAGCGCGCGTTGACGCTTCCCGTTGCGAAAGTGTTAATGCCAGAAATGAAGCCACGTTGGTTTATATGTTATCCAGAGTTGTCTTCCATCAACAGCAGATGAAACGTAGTAACTCAGGAATAAAATATGAGAGTCACAGTGTGGAAATACGGTGAATCTTCATTCGTAAGTTCAAAACTCAGAAATCCGCAGCGGAGATTTCCGGAAAGCTGTTGAGATGAAGAAGAACCAGCATTTAGAGATTATATGCCACATGCTACCATAATAATAGTTGTTTATTATGCTAACCTCTTAACTTTGACAAGCTAATAAGTGGTAGAGATGGCTTCACGACGCAGCAATAAGGATGACTTTAAGGACGCTATTCAGAAATATTTTGAAATTGAAGGAACAGATGTTTTCGCGCTGAAATCAAATAGTTAAAAGAGTGATTTGCTAAGTGCATTGAAGTCAAAGGGAATTGCGTGGAAAAGTAAGATAAATTCTAGGCATATATTTGGACATATACTTATTATGACAAAGTGACATAATTTGGACGTGAGGCTTAAAACTTAATGAACACCTCACATTTACGTTCATGTTTCTTTGCCATGAAGTTCAACAGCAAATGAATGCTAATTTTAATTAATTAAATAACAAAGAAGTAGTCGCCCTACTTAAAAGAAAGGAATATTCCTTAATGCTGTGATGAAATAATCAAAACAAGTATGGGTTTCCAGGACTCAGTGGTAGATGAATTCATTATCACTGGCGCAGAAGTCACTCTTAATTAAACTTAAAGATGAATTTTACAGTTACCTAAACTTATGTCATGTTTACACGTTAAGTGCTCATCTTTTCTATTACAGTTATGATAAGCAAGTATCTATATTTCTCCAGCCTCCGGGCGAGGATGAGCGAATATTCCGAAAACAGTTCAATACATCATCCCCCGGATGACAGTAATCGGCTGGGGACATCCGAAGGCAAACATCCATCATTCACAGCGCGTCTCATCGAAGGTTGGCAAAAATCTTCTCTTCTTTTTATCTTTTGTGACGAAACATCAGCGCTAGGGGTGGGCAAACGATTCAGGAGAGAAACGTGGAATTAATAAAATTAGATGCTTTTTCTTTTTTCTTCACTTTTTTTAATCTCTTGCACCATATATTTTATAGCTAGAAAAACAACTTTGGAAGGTTTTTGTTTTAAATTGAAACTTTATTCTGCAATATTCATGAAAATATATTCTAGAAAAAAAAATATTTTTAAAGCTATATACTGAAAACATTTTGCACAGACAATGGATCGGCTGGTCAACTACCGTTTTAGTAAATTGGCTCTTCTGTCATGTAGTTATATTGCGCCATCCAAATTTTTATGGGTAACTCGATCCCCAGGATTTGGTTTCGAGGGTAAACTCTCGAGGGGACTTTCGATTCAACAGTACTTTGAATCACCTCTTGCTGCAAAGACACTATACATACAAGCATTCATGTCTTCTAGAGAGATTTTGAGTTCGAATGCAAGGGTATGTTTCCTATTCCCAAAGCCAAAAAGGTGGGAATACTAGAAAATGTTTTAAATTATACATGTATATCAAAAGCAGACACTAACTTCAAGTAACTGAGGTTTTCAAAAATAACGGAGTGGTTTCAGAAAAAAAACTTTTGCACTAAGATATCTGTTAAGAAGATTAGAATTTGCTCAGAGCTACTTAGCATAGGTTCAAGCTAGCCAGTGCTAATTGTTTTTCCCAAATGTTGAAATATCAAGACTAGAGTAACCAAATTTCTCCAATCCACTTCAGAACAATGCCGTTTCAGAGACTAAAAAAACATTATTTCACGCGGTCTAATATTGGGCTGAAACATAAATAATGACCGTTTATGTTGTGGTTAAAATTACGTGGTAAAAATAAAATTCAGTGGCCTAAAGTTTTGTGTTATTCGAAAGAGAATCTTTTTCTCTACAAAGTGGAGTATTTGATTTTTTTGTCTGAGCTAATTTTTGTTATTTTTCAGATCATTAAAATGGAATGCCAAGTCAAAAAAATAAGCATTTTCGACACCTTCTTCTTTTTGAGTTTAATCGAAGCGCCAATGCAGCAGAAGCTGCCCGAGAGATTTCTGAAGTGTATGGAGAAGATGCTACGCCTGAACGAACTGCGAGAAATTGGTTTGCCAAATTCAAAAATGGAAATTTCGACCTCGAAGACGCTGCTCATTCCGGACGACCAAATGAGTTTGATGAAGAGCGTTTGAATCAACGTTTGCACGAAGACATGCCTTAAACCAACCGAGAATCAGCCGAATGAATGGGTTGTAGCCAATTGATTATAGTTCGACATCTTGGGTGTATGGGTGAAGTCCAAAAACTCTGATATTATTGATTAATTTATTGTTTTTTGTTTTTTTGAAATAAAAACTTTTAAATTAAAAAAAACGACCATTACTCATGTTTCAACCCAATACTTTTATTTTGGGTATTTTAATTGTTCACGTTAAAAGGAAATCAACGAAGCAGACCTCACAATTCCAAACGATTTCCGTCTACTACGAAAATGGTCCCTAGAGAGAACTTCATTATCGGATAATTTATCTGTGTTTTCCAAAGAACCTTTCACGGTGCATCTTAAATGGTGATCCCCATAGGAGTTTCATAGGAGTTATTCACTGGGGATGGTTCCATAAATGGTATAATAGTAATTACTTCATTGCAGTTGCTATTATGAACCAGAAACGCCCAAGGGAAAATAATGTGATTCATAAAGTGTTTCACTGAATGTTGGCATCTTAAATTTTATCTTGTAAAATAATTTTAAGCTTCCCATTAACGTTGGTTCTAGTTTAGTCACTGCGATTTTGTTTCATTAAAATGTCAAAAGATCTTCGCAGCACTTTTTGTTACAGAATGATATTGATGTATCCTTCCACTATGATTATTCTTTCATACTTGTATAATGCGCGGATGCAAAAATTGGATATACATATGCAAAATAATTAAGACTTCTCTGACAGATACTTGATTAGTGACAGGTTTTGTAAGCTCCGAAGCAAGCCTCAATCTTAGAAGAGTTGTAATCCGTGCATTTTTGTTAACTAATATTTATTTCATAACATTTAAAACACAAGCTTTTTTAAAACTTAAATTTGTTGTTAGAGAGAATAAGTATTAAAATAACCAAGAAATTATAGATATACAGCATTTCTCTTCACAACCACCTACCTCCACGGTCGGCTCCCCTAACCCAAATTAACTGCGACAAGACTTTATTTTTATTTTAAAGGTTTTTTTCAATTTGTTTTTATATTTTGTTTCATGTATGAAATTTACTCGAAACTATTACGTCTTTTTTTAATGCATATTTGTTATAAAATTTGATACGGTTTTGTAAACAAGTGTTTTGATAAATAAAATGCCAGAATAAATTTATTTTAAAGGTTTTTTTCAGTTTGTTTTTATATTTTTTTTCATGTATGAAATGTACTCGAAACTATTACGTCTTTTTTTAATGCATATTTGTTCTAAAATTTGATACTGTCCTGTAAACAAATGTTTTGATAGGTAAAATGCCCAAAATTAGAGAAAAAAGTTTAGTTTACCATACAATAATTTCCTGCTTAAACCACATGGGTAGTTATCATGCGCATGAACTGCATAATTACCTCTAATTATAATAAATTGAGTTTAATAAGATATATAATAATTGCATAAGCAGCTGAGCGATTTTAATTTAGGCCTGCAAGCACTATACTGATTACTGATATGCCTGAAAACAAGTAGGTAACAATGTACTGCCGTTAATAGCAAACGATATTGTTACTTCAAGGAAATTCAAGAAGAAAAATACCACAGATCCTGATTCTCAGAATACAGTAAGATAAAATAAATATCCACCTATATTTTTATTTCTTAAAATTTGTATTAAAATTTAAGGAATGCCTTTATTCGAGGGGATTTTATTTTTGATTAAATATGGAATTTTGACACTTTTATAGTTTACACCAGAGTAATTGCTGCTGCGTGACGTTTTGTTTATTACATAATACTGTGTAACCAACTGTAACAAACAAACACAGAAATACGCTCACACACATATATATGTATATATATATATATAGAGAGAGAGAGACAGAGATTTCTCCAGTTATAAGCTATCAGTAGGAATTTTACATATTATTTCAACGCCTTGAACTCAGTCTTTTGAATTTATTTTTTGTGCATTTAATTCACAGTACATTTTGCACTTCCTTTTCTGAGATAATCATTATGCAAGGTAAAATAAAAAAGGTGTCATTGCATGATATGTAATCCTACAGTTTCTGAAGCCCCAGTCAAATAAATAACTAACCAAAAAAATTTGAAAAAAATCAGATTTTATATTACGTCCATAGGAGCGTTTCTCAACATTTTGCGTGTTACCTTTATTTATTAAATGTCATGTTCTTCTCACTTAAACCACACACAATTTAATTCAACAACAATATCACAAAATATTTAAGAACAGCATATCCTTAGAATTTCTGATAGACAGTCTCGCGAAGTGGAGATAAATATGTTATTTGCCGTGCAGTATTGCCATTGCTCGCTTTGAAATCGTTGAGTTTGTTCATCAAAAATTCCCTAAAGCTTTACAAAATATGCAATATATAATAAATCAAATTCGAAATTCGGGCTTCCAGGTGCCCATGTTCGGGTGGAGGATTACGTTATTTAAAGTTTGACGGCGCTACGTTGTCTCACAATGCGAGAAGCATACATACATTCATGCAGATTCTTCATTATTTAATTTCTTTAAATACAATATAGGGTGATAATATTTGGTGTCAAAATTTTGAAAAGTAAAACGGGAATTTGTAGTGAAACAACATAAAGTGCAGTTTCGTTACTAATAGCCCTTGTGAGCTATTAGTAACGAAATGATTGCTTGATTATAGCTTAGCCCCTTGATTGCTTTTCTAAGATAATTTTTAAATTTTAAATTTAAACTTTAATTTTTGTTCCTGCCTTTTTAGAATAAGATGTTTTACTTATTTACTTCGTTCATTTCACCAACCCTCAATGACGATGCAGCGAATGAGGTAAATTTCATTTTCATTTCGGTTTTGTCATATTTTATCCCTCTATTTCTTGCAGTTAGCCATTGTGCTTCGGTTTGTTTGGTCTAGTTTAATCCAAACTGAACACGGGATGAATTTTTAACGACTTTTTTATTTTATTTTACTTTGCGTAATTATCATCACTTATTGATGCTACCAAGCGCATCTGGATTAGGTTTTGAACTGTTCTTTACTTTGTATTTATTCATTTATACATGTATTAATAAGAAGATTATCTCTTCAGAAAATGATTAAAAGGAGTTACTGAAAACCTTTTGCAACAAAGAAGTTAAAGCCAGCAAAAAATTTCCTAAAAAACTTAAAAAACACTCATAATTTTTGATTCCATGGAAAAATGCTGAATTTTCAAAAGGTAAAAGCTCTTCTCGATAAAGTCACCAATAATTAAATATCTCTAATCGTGGTCTTCCTTGTCTACTTGAGTGAAATTTAATATAATCTAAAATAATATTCAACTTAATTGATTTTATTTTCAAGTAGACAGGAAAATATCCCGACCTATCCAATTTCAAGAAAAATTACTGGATAAAAGCATAAGATAAATCACTCAAATGTCATAAAAGTATGCGAAAATAACCATCAAAATAACCAAAGATAATATTTATATTAATATTTAATTAATCTTTAATGTGTTAGCTCTAGATTTCAGCTTTGAAGATTTATTTTTGAATTTTTTGCCTTAAATTTATATCTTTATCAGTAATGGGATGATTTGGAAAATAGCTGCAATGGATCGACGATGGTTCTTTGCGTTCTAATAACTGGAGAGCTTATTTCCGCTAAATCAAAATATACTTAAGAAAACAAAAAGAAATTAAAAATATTATACTTAAAATATATTTACAATAAAAGAAATTTAATACTTAAAATTTCATCCTGTGAAACGTAAAACTATATATAAAAAGGTCAAATGTTCAAATAATTACTTACTAAATTTATTTAGCAAATCCCTATTAAACAAATTTAAAAAAATAAAAAAAATAGCCTGATGTTTTTAGTTTTAGACGTTTTTAGTGAGAAACTTCTAGAAGAAGAAAAATGGCATTCTTGTTACAATTGAAAAGATGGCAATTCTTAAGCTAATATGCTAAAGATTTCTAAAATTGTAATCTGGCGAGGAAAGCTGTAACTGTCGTGATAATGTCTAGTTCTCTATTTGAGGATACAAACTGCTGAGAAAACTTCCTAGATAGGACATTGCGAATTGGCCTTTAGACAAAAGAGAAACGTCATTTGAAACTCAGGATCTGAAACTGGCAAAAATTTGAACTCTAAGAATCACGAGATAAGGAATTTGAAGTGTAAGGACTGGAATAACACTAAATATCTTTTAAATAGTTATTTCTGTCAAAAACAGAAAAATAATAAGAAAATTGTAATTTTTAACTTACCAAAATCTTCATTACATTTCAATAGATTTTTACTCTACATTTTCCGGAATGATAATCTTACCGTTTAATAAATTTAATTAGTTTTACTAGTCTAGCAGAATATTTTAATTCTGAAAGTCCATTTTTTGCACACTTTTAGTTATATATATATATATAGAGAGAGAGAGAGACAGTTTTACGTATATATATATATATGGAGATAAAAAGTAAGAAATTTAAAGCCTATTTTACACAAAGGTGCAAAAAAGTCAAATTCAGTACCAATAAATTTCAAAATATTCTCCTAAATATTACAGAAATCTGAAAATATACAAAAAAGAGTAATTCAATTAAATCTGATGTAACAATATCAAGAGGAGGATACATCAGACACATCAGACTCAATTACTATCCTTCTCCCACTTGAAAACGCTTGCCTTTCTGTATTCATACATAGAATATTAATTGAAGAACTAGTCTAAAGTTTTTTAATTATAGCATTTCAACCGAAAGTTTGAAGTCCTCTTCGACTCAAGACAAATCCAATGTCAAATCAAGTAAAAGAATAAAATTAGACTGTTTTCAATGAATTTAAATTTGAAATGAAAAGTAAACACAGAACGTGAATAAAAACTTACTCAGAGGACGAAGTAGCAGTTCGGCTGCGTAAAATATTAAACACTTCCAACTGCAAAAAATCTTCAATAAAGTAAATAGTTGAGCAATATTACGTTATGTAATATTAAAATTTACATAAAATAAAAAAATTCTGAAAGTTTCAGATTTGAAATTGCACCCAAAAGAGCGTTTAACGTTTTATGTGTTTTCCTTATTTATTAAATATCATGTTCTTCGCATTTAAACCATATTCAGTTCAAGAGCAATATCGCAGAATAATTTTAAAATAGGAATATCTTTAGAATTTACGATACACAGTCTCGCGTGCTGGAGATAAAAATGTTTTTTCAGTACAACGTTACCATTGCTCGCTTTTAAATCCTTAATTTGTTAATCATAAATTCGTTAAAATTTTACAAAAGATGAAATCGATAATAAAACGTATTCCAAATTTCAACATTGTGCTTTCAGATGCCCATATTCGCAGGAGGATTACATTATTCAAAACTAGATGGCTCTAGGTGCCGTTATTTTATCACAATGCGAGAAGCATACATCAATTTATGCAGATTCTTGAATATTTAATTTCTTTAAATATAATACAGGGCGGTAATATTTGGTGGCAACAATTTGAAAAGTGAAACAGCGCTTGTAGTGAATCAACTCAAAATGCCGAAAGAAAATTAATAGTCCTTCTAGGCAAATTGCTCCTTTGGACTAAACATTTGTATATTGCCCGAAAATAGCTTAAATAATTATGTTTTTAAATAAATTTTTGCGTTATATATATATATATATAATAAAAATAGGTATTTCAGTTTCTTACAGAACTAAACTCAAGCATTTACGAATTCGACTTAATTACATTCAGGTTACAAACAGATTTACGAACACATTACTTACCTTTTTAGATAACTGGATGCATTTTTAAAGAATAAGTTATCATCTTTGTATTTTTATTTTGCTAAAGCTGTTTGAGAGGAATTTGAAAACTTTGTGTATGTATTTACGACAGCCACACGAAAGATAAACTCCCCAAACAAAAGAGGACAAGCATTATAGACTTAAGGAAAAAATGTTCTGCAGTTTACGTCGTGTGCACAAAACAAGAGAAATTAAATAACAATTTTCATAGCTCTCTATTTCTGTTAACATAAATCAAATTAGTTCAAATAAGCTTCATCTATTTTTATTATTCCTTAATTTGGGCACTCCATTCCCTTATTATGCAGAATATAAAAGAATAACCCTTGCAGAATATAAAAGAAGAAAGGAAAGGGAAAAAAGAATTTTAGAGCAATATATCGGATAAAACAATGTGTAGAAAACTATGCCTCTTTTCTTTCTTCTAGAATTGATGGGAAACGAGCATAACATTACTGAAACTTGAGGTCATTTAAATTCATTATGAACTATCATTTTTCACAATGCGAAGATTTCTTGCTTAATATACTCTTTCTTTGTTCCTTTCAAAATAAAGTACAATCAAGCAGTTGCTATCTGCAGAAATGCAGACATTTTCTATTTCTTCATCTCAAGCATGCGCTTTTTGTTAAACGTTCCGTAACGAACTCCATTTATGGTTCCTCGGGGAGGTAAGCCAGCAGTTTCCCCTTTTTATCACCAAATGAATAGAAACGAAATTACTACTTTGGGAAGCATTACAGAAAGATAGCCTTTATCATAATATCTAGGAAATAAAAAAAATTAGATCGTAAATTGCTCAGCAAGTTTCTCTTATTTTCGTCGTCATTCTCCGTTTGGTTTTCTTTTATTTACTTATTTATTTGTTGCCGGAATGAATGAATCTTGCAGCATTTATTATAAATATTGACAATAAAATAAAATAAACATGAAGTTAATTTTTGTTTTTAAAAGGATATTTTATCGAAGAGATTAATTGAACTTTATTAATATAGATCAAAGGCAAGTGAATGGAAATCTTAATGAAATGATTTAAGCGTAATGAGCAAAGATTAAAAAAAGACAGTCCCTTCAGTCTGGTCAACTCACTGCACTTAATCCGAGAACAGTGTTGAACCACATGCTCTTCACTGCGGTCTAAACCCTGCTGAGGTTCTTTCCAGTGTTCACTTCAATTACAACCTTTCTGCTGCAGTCATTAAGAAGGATTGTTTACCTGAATAACTAAAACAACTGGCCTTGGAAACCGTTAATAATATACCACCAAATGACATAAAAATCTAACCGATGGCAGTAAAATAAATAATCGAACTGGCAGCGGAAATTTTCATTGAGATTCCCTATAACACCTTCTCTTTTAGACAACGTAACTCCGACTTTTGTTCGGTTTTCCGAAGCGAACTAATAGCCATTAAGGTCGGATTGGAGTCCATCATGGACGAAACTAATTATGGTGATATCTGGATATTAACCGATAGCCGAAGCTCAATTCAACATCTACAAAAATAGACTTGCTTGGGTGATAAAACAAGCCTTTCTATTCTACAGAAGCTGAAAATTGTCTCCCTTTGGCACAATACCTACTTTCAATGGATCCCGTCTCACGTGGGTATTGGAGGCAATGAAATTGCAGACACCTTAGCAAAAGAGGGCTCAGGTCATCCTGCTCCTTCTTCTTCCGCGTTTACCTACCTTGAACGTTTTTCTCAGAGAAAAGCCCAGATTAAAACCGATTGGCAGGTACCTCTGACTCACCATTACTACAAAGGTAGAAAGCCGGAACTTTCTCTGGCTCTTTCCTGTGACAGGAAATCCAGCACTTGCCTTGTACGTCTTGCCTCTGGCCACCTGAATTGCCTCGCCTTCGTAGCGGGTAACAAAACCTTCCCCCTCTGTCCCAAATGCCACAAACACCAGGCATCTCTTGAACACATCCTGGACTGTATGAGTATCCTGTGAGACGATATCTACACTTCCCCCTGCCTTGTCATCTATTTCCTTTCCGTCAACGGATTCCTTGATTTGATCTGACTCCGTTGGACCTCTTGGAGATAAGCAGCAACAACAAGCGTAATGAGTCTGAAATAATGAAATCTCTCTCTCAATAAATCAAGCTGTCATTTCTTTTGATGAATCTCAATAACATGATTAAAGTGTCTGCATTTGAAAAAGTTCCAATAATACTGGGGGATCGAAGATTAAGTAACACTGAAACTGAAAGACATAATTATAAAGAATTATTGCATTCTTCATGCTTGGTATTAGTGTTACCCTACATATGTACAGTAGAGAGTTAGAAGATCGTGGTTAGGTTTGAGTTCCGGCGAGAGCACAGTCGACTGTTTTTGTTTCCCAGCCCAAAAAATTCTAACGGTTTTTTAAATAGCGGCAGAACTAAAATTATGACTATTTGGAAATGATCGATAGGGACACGTGCCTCTATCCAGTCATCTTTAAGGAGGAAAAAATGTAAAATATTACAGCATTAGCGATGCAGTTGGTGTCAGTGGTTAGCACGGTATATAGTTCTCTTGGTATAATTAGTACACATAGCATCGAATCCTGGTGAGGGCAGAAACAATAAACACCCTAATAATATCCGCACAAATTTTATGAGAAATACGTCCTACAGAACAGCAGTTTATAAGTTTTCTGTTGATATTTATGATAGTCACTGTTTTCATGAAAGCGATATAATATCTTTATTATTAGTATCATTTTCTATAATATTTAAAATGCGTAGAAATCAGAGGTGCCCTCACCGGGATTCGATGCTATCTGCACTAATTATACCAAGAGAACTACATATCGTGCTAACTACTGACACCAACTGCATCGCTAATGCTGTAATATTTTACATTTTTTCCTCCTTAAAGATGACTGGATAGAAGCACGTGTCCCTATCGAACGTTTCTAAATAGTCATAATTTTAGTTTTTTTAAAATCAAAATTATTATTCTTTTCCGAAAATAATCAAGTAAAATTAAAGAATTGAAAACAAATGAAAATATTATTTTACATACGATTAAAATTTTTTTAATTAAAATAGAATTTGAAGTCTGATTTAAATGAAAAATAAATTTAGGAATATAGGCTTTAAAACATCTGTATTTAAACTGTTCATCATTCAGATTACCACACTATGAAGGTGGCGTAAAGCAAACGTGAAATGCGCATGAAAGGACTACATGCTGGATATGCAAATGATTAGCATTCCAGCGCATGCTCACGAAGCAGGTATGTGTAACACCATCTACATTAGATACATTTGGCAAGACTGTACAGAGGTTCGTTTTTCCTTTGGAAATCGCGTTTATTGGTGTAAAGTTCCGCTATGCCTCCTGTAAGAAGGAAAATCTCCAACCAGTACATGTTCGAATTTGACCGCCCTAGGATCGTGACCTGTCGAGACTGTAGATTATCGTTCCACGACACTGCTGCTCGCATTGTTCAGGATCCCATGACTGTCAGGCGAATATGGAATCAATGGGTTCAGGAAAGCAATACGGAACGCCAGGCAAGATCTCTCCGAGAGAACAGACATGTGCCTTGCCGGATCCTAAAACTAGGACAAGTACCATGAATCAGGACTACGGCTCGTGTGCAAGACAGGGGTCCACATAGACAATGCATCGACGTCTACAGCGCCAAGGGCTCTTGACAGTGTGGTAGAGACAGACGCACCTAAAGGGATGCGAAGACAGACGACACTGGACATAGAAGTGGCATTAAGTCGTCTTTTTAAATGAACGCCGGATCTGCGTACAGCATCATGATGGATGTATCCACGTGTGAAAACACGAAGAAAAATGAACATTCTCAGCTTGTATTCGTCATCGTCATAGGTACGCAGCACCTGGCGTGCTGATGGGATATGCCTCTAATGCTGATGTGCGTGTTCCAGTCACCTCGAATTCGCATAGCCGGTAATCTCAATAGTCGCCATTACAGTTCTGCGTGTTAAGGCTCGTGGCTGTGTCCTGCCTTCAGTGGTCTGCATGAAGCCATCTTTCAACAAGATAATGCACGACCTCAATTTGCCTGAGGTGCCCTTATCAGGACTTAGTGTTCTGTGCATCCGTTTTGGAAGCATTGTAAATTCTGTAAAGGGTTCTTATCCTTACGTTCTAAGTCCTGAACTGGAACAGGGAGCGGAAGGTACGCTATGTTCTGATGTAACTGCTGGGTTGGAGAATAACTGCACGTAAAGGGATTTGAAATCCTCTTTTATTCAATCACTATTAAATACAAACCTCCCAATTCGAGAGAGATACAGAACGTAACAGACCACACTTTGGTCGAATTTAACAATCAAATAAATTTAAATAAATTAAAATAGAACTTAAATTAAACTTTGCTTCGCAGAGCAATTCGCGGAAGTTGGCCTCTATCTAAAAGGGTGCGTAGCAAGGTATACTAAATACTACCGCACTTTAATTTATTTTACAATGCAATCACGTAGTAAGCACTATGGCTTATAATTTTAAACTGCTAGCTGGTCAGGCGAAAGTTGAGCAGCGTGACCGTGATCTGAGGCAAAGCTGTCACACACCGAGAGGTTTCTACCTCTGGCTTAAATAGTGCTTGGCTGAACTTCAAAAATTAGCATAAGCTAAAAACGCGCGCTTCTTCTCACAGGAAGCTGAAGCAGAGAGGAGATAGAAAAGATTTAAATTAAAATAAACTTGGTTAGTTTAACTAAAACCTTACACCCTGATCTTTTAAGATATTGACGGTGTTCGGTCTTTGCCATGGCCGTACATTCTTCAGATCTCACCTATTAAAAGTATTCTGTTATGAATCGACGATAAAATCGCCAGCCACTATTTACCGGCCATTGCGGCTCATGAATTCTGGCACAGAGTTGAAGCTCCTTGAAATGAAGAACCCGTATCTGTCATAAAAGTTCCGTTCGATGGCCAGCCGGATTACAGCTGCTATTGCTGCCAGAGATGAGAGCTCTATGTACAGAATTCTGCACTCTGTGTGCCAAAAAACCCCTGCAAATTTAATTATGGTTTCCTCTCATTAAACTTACTTATTTTCTCCATTATACTTGCTTTACACTTCTGCCTTTCGAAGACGAGTTTCCCTGTATAGGATGAACGTGACTGTATGTTGCGATGTCGATGTGTTGGCAAGCTCACTTCAGTTTCGCAGATGCTCTTCGTTTCTTCTTCCAATTTGACAGAATGGTCACGTCACGTTGCACTGTCCACTAGATCAAACCGGTGCAAGTGGGCTTGGAAATATTCGTGCCCCGTGAACAATTGAATTTTGCCACCAATAATAAAAGAAAATTAAGAAAATACACATAATATTTAGTAGATAAAATACATAAATGCTCTTGAATTTTGAAGAATTTTTTAACAAACATGATCTGATAAAAGATACTTAAATAACAGTTCTGGTTGTTTTTATATTTGCTCAGGATACAGGGGTTTGAAAAAATATAGAAATATAGAAATCAAAAAATTTCCCTGTGACCAAAACCGTGTAGGAAAACCGTTGACATTAAAAACAGCTTGAAGTCTTCTCAGAATGAATAAACAGAGGTCTTTCTTCCTGTCAAAGTTTGGCAAGTTCAGTAAACAATGATGGTGGTGGGTAAAGCTCATACAGTTTTTCTCCAAATAGCCCACAAAGCCTCGATAATATTTATATCTGGTGACTGTGATGGCCTTGGTAGATGGGAAGGTTCACCCTCATGCTCAGGAAACTAGTTCAAGATGATGTGAACTGACTGAACTGGAGCTGAGCTCTGTCGTCTTGGAATATAACATCACCATTAAGGAACAGAATTTGTACCATGGGATGGATATAATCAGTCAAAATGGTCGCATAATCGTTGGCAGTAATATGGCCTTGCACTGTAATGATGGGTTCCGTGAAATACCATGATATGACTGATCAAACCACGAGCGAACCCCCGCCATGTTTCACTCTCGGCAGCAAGCAATTTCTATCATACGTTTAGACGTGTTGGTTAGATGTAAACAAACCCAGAAGTTGTAAACAGTATGAAGCAAGACTCATCTGACCAAATGACAATCTTCCATTGCTCTACAGTCCAGATTTTATGACTTTGGCACTACTTACAGGCACCACACTCCCCTCTTAAAGTCATTGTGACTGACAACTGGCTTTTGATTTGCAACTCGCTTAGAAATACCCTGTTTGTGGAGCTGCCTTCGTATTATTTTAATACTGACAGGTTTGTGAATGCGACATTTAGTTCAGCACTCACTTTCGCGGCTTAATGTTCTTACCTTTCATCACAGTCCTCTTCAATGATCGTCTGCCATGATCCCGCAACGCACATTTTCTTCCGCGCCGCTGTAATTAAGTGGATGAAGTTTTCCTGCTCGACTTAAAAATCTTAGACACGGTGCCTCTTGAACACCAAACACTTTGGAAGCCCCGCCATAGGAGCCGCACGTAATTTATTCACGTTCGAATTCATTTAGTTCCAATAGGATGCACTCGAAACTGCACAAAATACTGTCTCGATAACAAATGACACATGCAACGTACCGAGGATGTTGTACAGGGGACATAGTGAACAATCACATCAGCGCCACCTACAGCTTTTGCAAGAATTAGCATTTCAGTTCAAATATGCATTTTACGAGGTGTTTCCACATTTTTGTCCAACCCCTGTAGTTTCAAATCAAAGTAAGTATACAGAAGAGAGGATAATGTTAAGAGTATAAATATGGAACCCTCAATTCTCTAAAAACAGTTCCAAACTCGAGTATTTTTCAAAATTCGTGGGACCTGAGGATTCGAATGTTTCATATTTAATAGAAATAATAATTATGCGTCGCATCATATGAAGACTTTAATTCTAACAACGATATTCTTGATTTATAAGAAACGATTATTTTTGGTCCATACCATTTTTTTATCTCATGATGAGATGATTGAAGACGGAAAGTAATTTACTTATTCTTAAAAAATAGTTAAAATGTTTAGTTGAAGAAGAATTAAGCCTTCCCTGTCCTACAGTGGTAACTTACGAGCTGACCCTAAATGATCCTTAACCTATAGACTATAAGGTATTTCTCCCGCCTTCTTTGTATGCCTTTCGTGGTGTAGTGGTCAGCACTCTCGACGCGAGTTCGAGAGGTCCGTGGTTCGAGTCTCGCTGAAGACATTGCTCGTTTTTCGTTTGTCCTCCTTCCGAGATATTGTAATGTGTCTACAAAGTCACCATTGACGGTATCCGTCAAACACAATGGTGCACTCGAAACTTTTTTCGAGTTTTAATTTAATAAGCTTCTTACATAATTCTCAATTTTAATTTAAATATCTTTTAACATTAACGCACATTCTCATATCAGTGACATACAGGTTGACTCCAAAAGGGCTTTTAATCTATAGATTTTAGTTTTAAATTTCTCTGCTTGTTTTACATGTTCTATATTTAAATGCGTTATAATGACCATTCATCATAATGATCATTCTATTACAACACGTGCTACAAGGACGAAACATGAATGCAAACTATGCTAATATATTATTTTAATTTCGTTGAAGCAGCATTATTTAATAACATTTCTTTTCCTTATGACGCAAAGGATCATTATAACGAGCGTCGAATTAGTTTCATTTATATGTTTTCCGTACTACGGAAGCGATTGACTGCATAATTAGGGCAATAAAATATGACAAATTAAAGACAATATTATCTTGCCTCATTATTAAGTTATCTGCAAGGAGCTTTTATATTTAAGTTCGCTAAAAATTATCAAAGAGACAATTTGCCCAGATGAACTATTAATTTCGTTTTGGCATTTTGCGCTGATTCGCTACAAGCATTCTTTCACTTTTCAAATTGTTGCCACCAAATATTATCGCCCTGTACTATATTTAAAGAAATTAAGTAAAGAAGAATCTGCATAAATGTATGTATGTTTCTCGCATTGTGATAAAACAACGGTGCCTAGAGCCATCGAATTTTGAATAACGTAATCCCCCCGCGAATATGGGCATCCGGAAGCCCAAATTTGAAATTTGTTTTATTATCAACTTCATCATTTGTAAAATTTTAACGAATTTTTGATTAACAAACTCAAGGATTTGAAAGCGAGCAAGAGCAACGTCGCACAGAAAAAGTAGTTTTATCTCCAGCGGGTGAGACTGTGTTTCAGAAATTCTAAAAACAAAGTTCATTTAAAATTTATTTTACGATATTGCTGTTGAACGGATTTTTATGACTTAAGTGCGAAGAACGTGATATTTAATAAATAAATGTAACGCACAAAATGTTAAAAAAACTCTCTTTGGACTTTATTTAAAATCTGAAATCTTTTAGATTTTTTTTAGACCAAAGGGCATTGTCCCTGAAGGACTATTGTTTTCGTTTTGGGATTTTACATTGGAAACATTAAAAGTCTGAATCACTTTTCAAACTGTTGCCACAAAATATTGCAGCCCTGTATTTTAATTTAAAGAAATTAAATAATGAAGAATCTGCGTAAATGTGCATATAGTTCTCCAAATGTGATAAAACAACGGTACCTAGAGCCATCCAATTTTGAATAACTTACGTTTCCACCCGAATGTGCGCATCTGGAAGCCCGAATTTGGCATTTGTTTTATTATGTATTTCACATTTTGTAAAATATTAACGAATTTTTGATGAACAAACTCAAACGATTTAAAAGTGAGCAATGGCAACAATCTACGGGGGAAAAAACCTTTTTATCTAAAGCGCGCGGAACTGTGTATCAGAAATTCTAAAGATATACTAATTTTTAAATTTATTTTGCGATATTGCTATTGAACTGAGTTTTACGGTTTAAGTGCGAAGAACATGATATTTAATAAAGAAAGGTAACAGACAAAACGTTAAAATATGCCCCTTTGGACGTAATTTAAAATCTGAAACCTTTCACTCTTTTTAAAATTTGTTTACATTTATTTTTTTTTCCTTTTAAAATTTTTGTTTTATAAAACATTGATGTTTGCCATCTCTCTTTGATAACAGGAATGAGTGCACGACTTATATCTGTTATTTAGATAACGTTGAACCATGAAAGCACGATTGAGGAAATAAGCATATTTAGCACAACCCAAAATTGACATAATGGCTGGAACTCCAGATAGAAGGCACTATTTATTCCTTGCTTATGGACATATTTAGTCCAAACAGAATCGTAGATAGTGATTGAAACAAGACATGTAACTTGAGCGTAAAGAATAATGACTGGAAGCCTCAAATAAATATCTTTGGCTACGTGAAGCTTACGTTTTAGGTCTTTAATGGAGCCTATTACATTTTGTTTCCCTCTCTAAGTATCCCCAATCGATCAGAATTTAGCACCCGTCTTATCATCAAGAATCCAAAATCCGAGTAGAAACGATGCCTCAGAATCACAGGTCGCTGGAGTGCAGCCCTAAACTTCATGAATTCTCCCTTTAATGTGTTCGATCGACAAGAACAATCCCTTGGCGACTCAGACTATTCCAAATACCCCATTTCGCGAATCCCACATTTTATGATTCCGGCAGGAATGGTTCTTCTTTGCAAACTGTCGTTCATCACAGGATCTAGAATAAGGTCATTTTTTTCTTTTGTTTATCCTCACAGACGATTCACGGTAGGTTATTTAGCAAAGGAACGATGTAACGGGTTTTATGGGATCAATAAATGTAATGTAATAGCATCTATTGCCTTTACATGGAATACTTTGTTATGCTTCACGCATCAAATGCATTCATTCCACTGCCTGCATTGTTTTTGTTATCTGTAGTAATTGCATGCCAAGCATATCATGTTTTCCCAGCCATAATGAAGTCTCATTTGTTTTTCACTGCATTTAGTGATTGCTCCTTCTTTTCTTTTTTCCTTTTATTTTGCAATTAAATGCATTTTTTCAAGCTAGTTTCTCTTCACACTTCCTCCATACTGTTGTTACATTTTACAACTTTTAAGTTCTTTTTTAGACGTTTTAATGCATTTTTTTAAAATTCTATTTATACAGTTATTTAGTTAGTAGAAAGAGGTAAGTATGAGAAAGAGAATGTTTGATTACTCAATTCATTTATTAGCCCAAAGGGGCAATTTGCCCAGAAAGAATTTCGTTTTGGCATTTTGCATTGATTCACTACAAGCGTTGTTTCACATTTCAAATTGTTGCCACCAAATATTATAGCCCTGTATTTTATTTAAAAGAATTAAATAATGAAGAATCTGCATAAATGTACGCGTTGTGATAAAACAACGGGACCTAGACCCATCAAATTTCGAGTCACGTGATCCTCCTGCGAATATGGGCATCTGGAAACCCAAATTTGAAATTTGGAATTTGTTTTACTATCGATTTCATATTTTGTAAAATTTAACGAATTTTTGATTAACAAACTCAAGGATTTCAAAGCGAGCAATGGCAACGTTCTGCAGAAAAAAAATTATCTCCAGCGCACGAAATTGTGTATGGGAAATTCTAAGGATATGCTCACTTTAAAATTATTTTACGATATTGCTATTGAACCAAATTTTATGGTTTAAGTGCGAAGAACAGTTGATATTTAATAAATAATGGTAACACACACAAAATGTTAAAAAAAAGCCCCTTTGGACATAATTTAAAATCCGAAATCTTTCAGATTTTTTTTTTATTTATTTATTTGAAAACTTTTGTGCTTGACTGAAAATATGTTTAAAGAAGCTACACCTGACTATTAGAATCGTGCATACATGCACTGTACCCTGCGAAAAAGAGAAATCGGACATTACTATATCTCCCGTTGTACTGGGCGATTGACGAAACTCAAATTGCGTTTTTCATGTCTGGAAAGCGCGACTTACAAAAAGCACGAAAATACAAATTTTAAAAATAAATTACAGAAAATGGGCGAATTATTTTTCGATTAAGCCCAAATTTCAAATCCTGCAGGAAGAAATCAAGTAAGTTTAATAAAAAAAGAGAAATTTTTTACGTTTTAATTTACTGTGCTAGCAAGCCAGCATCTATCATCAAACTATCGCTTCAAGAATCGTCATCGTTTCGTCCAAGCCCTTGGTGGCAGTTGTTGGACCGGTTTCTGCCCTCTTTGCTGCTGGGAGTTCAAGGGTGAAGGACGGGCTTCGGCCTGTCTCTTCACCTGCCACCTCGTTTCATGATGCACGTTTAACTCTCCTGAAAAGTCCGATGATATGGTTCCTGATTTATAGAAAGCCAACTGTAGTTTTATTTATTGAATATATTCATTCTATATGCAGTTTCTGAAAATTCATCCAGGATTGAATGATGTTTTTTAAGCAAGAATCATGAACGATCTCATTGTGCAATATAAGGCTCATCCATTGTCTATCGCCATGTGGTGCACTGCTCCAAATTAATTCACTGGTAGAAGCTTCAAAATCAGAAGAAATTTCAAAACAAGTTTATTGCTACTCTACATATATTTTCGATTCCAGGTTTTTCGTGATTTATAGAAAGCGATGCAAATAGATAGTGCTCTCCAAGTGTATCGTTAAACGAATGGACGTTCTGCATTTATAGTAGGACTATAGTTATGATCTGATTATTTAATTTTCTTGTTTTATTTGTGTGAGCTCAGCAGTAAAATTTTTGATAGGAAAAATAAATAGAGTGAATTGTAGATGATTAACTTGTATTTTCTTCTTCAACTATCACAACGTCTGGGGTAAGTACATTATTTTGCTATCCTCTGTAGGTCACATGTTTTATCCCTATCATTCGGGTTATTGCGGAAACAACGTGATGTACTCTTAATCACATCTTATAATCCTATACTGGGTAGTTGGATTTCTTCATTCTTATTCGCGGTTCATCGCTGATAAAATTAATATTCAAAATTTTGGTTATCACTTATACACCAGAATAATTATAATTAATATTTCTCATAACCTACAGAAATTAACACAATTTTAATTACATAAGAAATTAAAATATTTAAGTATTTTTACTACATATAAATATTTTTACAACATTTACATTTGTTTCGCAGTTATAAATGTTTGGCGTAATAGTAGAAATTCTCGTAGTGCTTTTGGTTTATGAGTTCATTTAATCGCTGACATTTCACTTTCGCGATTTTTTTCACGAATTGATTGATATTCGGAATTATGTTCGCGGCATATCATCTTTCTTTACATCGAGAAAATGACTCAAGCTACAATTATTGTCGAATATTATGCGTTTACTAACACCTGGGGATTAAGTACATAATTCAAGTGTCTGAAAAGTACTGGAAGTGTTACAATGAATCTATTTTCTTATTTCAGTGCTTATATTCTTTTGAGTTTGAAACTGTAAGATTGAAAATATATATTGATCTGATTGTATCTATGTAACATTAAAAGTTATATATAAATAAATTAAATGTATTCTTTAAGAAGAATAAGATAAATTCATTCTGTCTGAAGAGTATTTCTTGTGCAGACAACGCATTTAAGAGTGAACAGTTATTAAATGTGAAATTTAACACACTAAATGTATAGGAATCCAAATGAATATTCATAGAAAATTTAATACGACAGTAGTATCGCAATTTTTTACCTTAGTAATCTGAAGGTCAGTTAGACTGTAGATTTCAGTCTAGGCATTATAATTTTAAGATGCATGTATATATATATATATATATATATAATATGTAGCATTTTAAAAGGTAGTTTAATGTTGAATTAAAATCATTTAATAGAAATTAATATAGAACTTTACTTACAGAGGTAAAATTTTAAATAACTGTATGCAACTGTAGCAGCACGAATTCAGCAGAAATTCCTAAAAAGCACTGAGAAACCACATTTTGATCTGTGGAAGCGTATTTCAAGTTCTTTTCAACTTGATATAGTATTCACAACATCAAACTAATTCTGATGAACCATGAGTAATTCTAATTAAAATAAAATTATATTTATAAAATGTTCCTATATTTTAGTACAGTAATAATTCTGCTTAAATATTAGTAACAGTTTAAATTTGCATTTATTTTTTTATTTATTGCATAGTTTTTCTCTCTGCAAAATAATAGCATTCATAATATTTTAAGTAGTATATTTATAAATAAAATAATGAATCTGGAAAACACCTTATAATTGGTACTAACTACTGCAAGTTCATGAATACAAACGTTTGTATGCTGTTCTATGCTGGTTACTTTGAATTAAATTTAAATTTTAAGAAGAATTTCTTGCAAAATTTCATTCTGAAAAGCAATTAAAAAATTATTAAATAATTAAAATGGTTTCTATTTGACCAAACATTATGGAGAAATTTTCTAGGGCTCTTTACCAACGAGATCTTTGTGTAAGATGCATGGAAGGAAACTCGGTCCTTTCTCTAAGCGAAACTAATCCATCCACAAAATAAGTATTCGGTAATTTTATTGATATTCTCACATTACGGACTTGATGTTAGTTGCAACAGACCTGGGGCAAAGAGTAACAAGGAAAACAACGGTATTATTTAAAAAATATTTGGTGATTATTATTACTTCATATGACAGCAATGAATGATATCAAGTTGTTTAGACAAAGATAAAGTAGTTTCCTAATGCGTATAAAAGTCAGTTTTTATCAGAGCTGCAGTTAACACAAACAACTGATGTATTGTTTTTTCACATACATTTAACAAGTACCTCATATTCTGCAAATTAAGCAATGCACCCGTTCTTCTTCATGAGATTCGCTGGAGGCATATCCAGAAGTGAAGCACAATCACTGCTCTATTCAGAATCTGTATCTGAGCGTAAGTCCTTTCTTACCGCATTTTATCTCTCAAGTTTCTTGACGGATTTTTTCTTTATTTATTCTCTTTCCTTTATTTTTTCCTTTTTTCGTAAGGATCATTTTAATTTTATAACCCTTTATTTTATATTATTCCCTTTCCTATCAAGCCTCTTTTCATTTCCCTGCCAGAATGCAAATTTCCAGCGCGTTCGATATTCAAACTAAGTAGAAAGAAGGAAGTACTTAAAGGAAGGTGAAATTAGAGAGAGTTCTGCCTGCTTGAAGGCCACATTGCTAACTGTGATTCTGTAGGGATTAGAATTCTGCGCCTTTGAGGTATCCTTGCCATTAGGTTTGTTTACGTCGACTGTTGAAAATTGTAGGGCAATCAAACTGTGAAGATGTTAGGCTAGACTTAATTTTATAAGGTATTTCTTCCGCCTTCTTGGTCTGATTTCATGTTGTAGTGGTCAGCACGCTCGGCGCGTATTCGGCAGATCCGTGGTTCTAGTCCTGGCGATGTCATTGCACATTTTGTAACTCTCTTGCTCTCAAAAATACCTAATGTAGTCTATAGTAGCTCCAGAACTAAAAGGTGTTGGATGATAATTCTCTACCACCAGCATTCCCTGCGTCCCCTAATCCCCAGTCGCTCTTTAAAAGGGAGAGTATATAAGGTATATCTCCTGCCTTCTTGGCATGCCTTTGTGGTATGTGCTCCGCGCGTATTCGAGAGATCCGCAGTTCGAGTCCCGACGAAGGAATTGCACATTTTTCATATCTTCTGTTTCAAAAAATACCTTATGTCTTTACAATTTCATTAACTTTAGTCAATCCATTATCTTTTACTTAAAGCCAAAAGTATTGGCTTCTATAAGCCCGAGTTGGTGTCATATTTTAAACTTTATTTGGATTAATAAAAAACTTTTTACAGCCCTCCTCTGTCTCTATGGTACTTGCAAGACATAGCCATAGTTCACCATTAATTTCGTTTGGGCAATTTGCGTCTATTCCCTAAAAGCGTTGTTTTACTTTTCAAATTGTTGCCAGTAAATATTATCGCCCTGTATTATATCTATCCTGTCTCTCAGAGTTTTGTTTCGAGTTTATACTCTCTAAAAAGAGCAAACTCTACACATTTCTTATTAACTATCTCTTTATAATCTTTTCCCAATGCTTCTCCTTCCGGTGTGTCAGTTTCTTTTTGCATCGGCGTCTGTTAGACCGTCTCCGACTTGAAGCCTAAAGGCGAGTCGTGATTTTTTTAAGGTGAAAAATTGCTTTTTCTCTTTTAGGAAACAACACTAAACAGAATAAAGTAATTTACATGTTAACATTCAAAGAAGAAAGTCTAACTACATGAATCAAGCTCTGGGAGAAAATTGTAACATGTTGCAATTTGCTCTACAGCATGCTACCTTTGGTCATTTTTGTTGATTTATAAAAAATATTGTAATCAGAAAAAAATTAGCCACTTTTTAACGTTAGTAAATAAACAAATAAAGAGTTAGAAGCATTTTTAAATAAAAAAAAGTGAAGGCTTTCAGATTTTATATTACACTCAAAGGGGCGTTTTTTTAACGTTTTGTGAGTTACCTTTATTTATTCCATATAATGTTATTTGCACTTAAACCATAAATTCAGTTCAAGAGCAGTAATGCAAAATAATTTAGAATGAGTATATCTTTAGAATTTCCGATACATAATCTCGCGAGCTGCAGCTAAAATATTTTTTCTGTACAATGTTGCCATTGCTCGCTTTGAAATCCTTGAGTTTGTTAATCAAAAATTTGTTAAGTTTTACAAATTATGAAATCAATAATAAAACAAATTCAAAATTTCAAATCTCGGTTTCCACATGTTCATATTCGGGTAGAAACGTTCAATATCCAAAATTGGATGGCTTTAGGTACCGTTGTTTTATCACAATGCGAGAAACATACATACATTTATGTAGATTCTTTATTATTTAATTTCTTTAAACATAAAACAGGGCGATAATATTTGCTGGCAACAATTTGAAAAGTGAAACAACGCTTTTAGGGAACAGACGCAAATTGCCCAAACGAAATTAATAGTTCTTCTGAGCAAATTGCTTCTTTGTTCTAAAACGGTCAATTAATTTACCTTAAAATATCAGCTGTCAATAAGCTTCTTTCTAAAGTATTTGGATATTATTTTACATCTACTCCAATCACTGCTAAAAATATTACTCACATTCAAATCTTTAATCATAACTAATCCTTTACAAATTTCCTACCAGAATGAATGTGAAAGAAATTCTTAACGGTCTTCATATGCCAATATATTCCGTTGGAGACCCCATTTCCCAGCATCAAATTAATTTTCAGATAGCTTGTCTATTTTATTTCGAGAAAAAGATTTTATTATTTTTGGAAAGGAATCTATTATAATCTTGACAACAGGCCAAATTATATTTCCTTCTTTCCCCGAGATTCTTTTACTGATTGTGGTTAAAATACACTAATGACAGTCTCCCAAATCGGTCTTCATAATTTCTTTTGAAGAATGATATTAGCAGTGCTATTAAGGAAGAGCGAAATGTATTATCTATTTCAAAATACTTTTTATGATCTTGGATACGCAAAGCAATCAATTTTCCACATCGTGTCTAAGAAACGTATAATAATTAGAATGGCATTTGTTTTTATAACTACATACTTCTTTGTTGCAAGAGGTGATTAAAGAACAATTGCATATCTGATTTTTATGATTTACCACCTTGCATATCTGATTTTTGTTAAAGCTGAGCTTTTGCGAAGTTGGATTATTCTTTGCATTGCCATCGCTCCCGAATTCGTTCTTATTATTGAAAGTTCAAATATCCGTTTTTCCATGAGGTGGTTTTAGCTCAGATGCAACTAATTAAAAACATATATTACCGGTCGTTGTTTTTGTAGCCAGAATTACAATAGAAAATATTTTCGTTTCAATTAAAACCATACCATTCTACATATCAAAATTATATTATTAAATACAGTACTGAAAGCGAATATTAGAATTTACCATAAATAAGCCCAGAATGAATATAATTGGCATAAAACAGGCAAATCGAGTGCCATTAGCGTTAACTAAGAAAGTGTTTTTAACCCTTTGATGGTCATCAAAGAGCTCACTTCGCATTCTAGTTATGGCGCTGTGGACGCAGACGAACCACAGGGCGCATAACACCGCTTTGGGCGGAAACGAACTCAGCTCGGATTACAAAATTACAATCGAGAGACATTGCACGTATTCGGATAGAAAGAATTGCTTAATATTGCAACCGCTAATGGGTTATTAAAAGTAGGTGATTACATTTTAAAACATTTCGATTGCAAAGTTGAACGATATAAATTTATTAAAGTTCTAAAACTGAGATTTGTATACAAAATGCATGAGAATTACTTAAATCATCTAAGAGAGTATGTATTTACGTATATCGCAATCAGTAATTACTTATCTGGGAAAATTTGTGCACCAATGATTATTCTTAGAAAAACAGATTTCCAGTTTATACAAGCTAATCGTTAAATTCTTTTAAGCGAGAACATAGTATGGCAATATATATAATACTCGTTAAGCGTCAGACGTTTCACGTTGCATAAAATTCTTTAGAAAAAATTACCTACATTTATGCCAAAAACAGACAGAAACCCCAAACCCCTCCGCTGTAGGAAATCGAATAAGCGTGGAAATCAGAAAATAAGAAAAGCACTGAAATCAAGTAGAAGAAATTTTAGATGGAAAATCCCACAGGAATCGAACAGAATAATTGAAAAACTAAACTAAACAGGAAATAAATTCGCTTCTTAAAACCAGAGGAAAAGAAGGTATTCAAATTGTTTCATTTCCTTTGAGATTTAAAGGTCAGATGGGCTTTTCCGCTTGTTTTATGCTTTTTTTTTAATCTTTCCTACCGTGATGGAATGTTTCATATTGCAATATACCAGGATTTTTTTTTCTGTCTTTTGATGTAAATGCTTGTCCATATATATATAACAAATTCATTAGTGTCTACCTAACAATTGCAATTTAAAAGATGTCATCAGACAGCCAAGACGTTAAAAGCAGTGGTAGACATTATACTGTGACAGTGAAACAATAATAACTTGTTGCGTAATTTTTCACTTGCTTTACATTCATAAATAAATTTACGACCATCCAGTGTCAGAAGATCTCAATGGGAAGTGTCAGCGATTTGCGACCTGCAATGTACCTTTTATTAAAGAACTTTTATTCCAAGGGATTTTCAACAAGTGCTTCAGCAGCCTTTTTGGTATCGCCTTTAACATAATGAATCTGAACACTTAACGTGCGGTAGAAAAATTAAAGAGGCATGATTGTCTTGCTGAACATACCAGACACAGAAAAAGTACCGAGCGCTCTGAAATCCTTTATCAGACAAAACGCTCGGTAACTTGTAGTTACCAAGTACTCTTTTGCAAATAATGAGACTAAAACACCTTTTGTGGACACCGCATGACTTCCTTGTATGGCCTATTAAACTGTACACAATTTTTGCTGCATTGTATTTAAACCAATTTCTTTGAATTTCATTTGAAATACATCTCTCATTCAATTAATTCCCTTCTCTCTTCGTTGCAAAGCAAAAATACGAAAGAACTCAAAAATCTTCATTAAAAATTGGAAAATAAAGAAAAACATAAAACATCAAATGCAGTTGAAACAGTTAAAAAACATTTTTTGCAATTAATACTATTAGAGTTCCTTCGGAGAAACAAACTATTCGGCGAGCGAGCAATAAAGCAGATTTTCCATTGCCAAAAATGAAATTTTACTTCTGATCCCACTCGGCAAAAAGACACTGAAGGTGCAGAAACTGACTGAATTCACTATTATACTGAGTTTCAAATGGAAACAAATGGCGGTTCGTTAGATTTAACTCGCCACTTAACCTTTTAAATTGTTGATAATTCTGCAACTCATGCATGCAGATTAACTAAAGGCATAAAACCCTTAAAAAACACATAATACGATCACTTTTAAAGGAAAAATGTACAGTTTACCAACATATAAGAAAAAAAAAAGCTAAGATCATCGAGGAAGGTAACGGAGTGGAAATATATTTATCTATCGAAATATTTTTATATGATTGGGGCAATAGATTGCAACGAAAAGGAAGGTGCCCAACCGCATATTTTAGCAGTCTCATATACAAATTTTCAGCTTTCTGTGGCTGCTCGTTCTTAAGTTATACGAGATACATACATACGTACGTACGTACGGAGGTCAAGAAAAATTTCTTCTGAATTCATTTTAAATCCAGTTTACAATTCTTTTTGGGAAAAGCAGTCCTTCATTCTGTCCGTACGTATAGATGTCAAACAAAATCATTGTTTAAGCGGTCGCGAGAGCGGTGGAAAAGGATATTTTCACTGAAATGTAATACCCAAAATGTTTCGCTATTGCAGTACGTCTTTTACTCGTGCAAGGAAGTAACAATACCTGACTTTGAAACACCATAGGTTAACTCATTACTTTGCGATGCAATTTTTACTCGATTATTAATTCATGTGCTGAGGTAACTCGTAATAGTATTAGTGATTATTAAGCTAATATGTTAGAGTAAGAGTGGTTCATGACACGTAGCACGCAGCTAAAACACCATCCACTATAATTCTTTCAACCTTGATATAAGCCTACGCACAGTCGACTGGATGGAGCTGCGAAACACTGGTAATTAGACTCGGGTTCAAAGACCGACGAATGAATTCACTACAAAGAATTTTCTCGCATGTAACATAAATACTATCTCGTTTCGACAAACTTCTCTTCTTTGGAACTGAGCATGAACGGAAAAATGTAAATACGAATCAGTATCTCTCTTTCTACCCCATCACTAAAATGTTTCATCTACTAAAGCTATTAAATAATTGGAATTCCTACATGAATTAAAATTTTATACCTTCCTCAAAAGCTTAATATTATTATAAAGCTACTATTAATTTATAGAAATGTAATACATGCCTAACGATTTATAATCTGTTCCGCAAATTATTCACTGAAAGTTCATTATTTTTCTGAATTTTTTTAGCATTAATATAGTTTAATTTTAAATTTATTAATTAAGCCTGAAGTACTTACTTTTCCTTACATTGCACAAACTATTTAAGAATTTTTTAAATTTCGTAACTTGATTGTAGTTTCTATTTTCGATATTATATTTTTCTTATTCTGTTACGTAATTATATATAAATTTACTATATTTACCGTTCCTATACATTAATAAGACTTCGGGATTTTCTTATAAACATATCCTTAAAATTCCATTGTAATCTGTGTCATTAATGGTAAAATAATATTGCAAATTTCTAATGTATATTTACCTGTTTGTTTTCTGTTTATGTACTATATTCCGTATGTTCTTCCTAAATTAATAAATGTGCAATTAATAAATGTGCAAGGAAATTAATAAATTAATAAATGTGCAAGGAATAAAGGTAACAATTGATAATTGATGGTCTAAGCTGGTATCTCTGTTCACTTAATTTTTTTTTATATATCCAGTGAGTCCATAATTAAAACTTCTCTATTCAGAACTGGCTACAGCCATAACCGCTCATCAGAAATATTGTGTATTGGATGATAAAAGGAAAGACACCTAACAAAAATCATGCTACCTCCAAATATCACCACTCAAGGGCATTTTATTACTATAATGTTCATTCAACTGCATTTTAAACGGCACAGTTTTAATTACAGCAACTTATGCTCCATATCGGAGCCATCATTATCAGCTGCCTTCTGAAACTGCAAAATGACATGGCCCGTAAAAGACTGAAGTGTGTGTCTGGGAATGCTGTTCACATATTATGAAATTGTTTATTTAAAATCTAATAATATGCCCTGGTTATCACGACTCACCAGATATTTCAAATTCTCCCAAAATCACAAATCGCACAGATTTAGCTGTGAGGTTCCGGAAGACGATATGTTGCGAAATTGACGGCTGAAAATGCATTTTTCTATAAAATTCCTTTTGAAAACGTCCTTAACAAAAGGTGAGACGTCTGAAGGAGTTTTATCTTACATGAAATTGCATGGATCTATTTGCTCTTAACTAGCCAGTCATTTTATATTCAGCAGCTTTTCTGTCTTTCTTCCTTTCCGTTTTTTTTCTTTTTCCCAGAATGCAAAATTTTAATTCGCGCGTATGCAAAATGAGTTAAGAAGAGATAGTATTTAAAGGAAGGTTTTAGATTATTAGGGTTTATCACATGCCGCCTGCTGATAATAACATTACTAGTTGAAACTCTTGACTGCAGTCTGTCTGTGGTTTTGCGTTATTCTTGCCATGATGTTTCTCACACTGGTACTAGGTTTGAGCCAATTTGTGCGTTATTCATACTTTGTAGCCTTTAGTTATCTTACTTACTTAACGTAGATTTAGTTTCAATTTATTGTTTTTTCAGTTTGCCATAAATGCTGGCTGGATTGCAAGCACAAGAAGTGCCTTCTATTAAATTATCTGATTTTAATAAAAAGGCCGTGACAATCAACATTGATAAAACACCAAGTTTATATCAGAGAATTTCCTGTTCTAATGGGAACATACCATTTCGGTGTCCGCCGAAATGGTCGGAATGTGATCAAGGAAAAGGATTCGTTAAGGACACTCTCCCTTACGCGGCTTCTGTAGACGCTTGGAAAATGAAAAAGGGAAGCGCTTTTGTCTGAAAAACCCCGGAGGAGTAAGTCGCATCATGCGACGGGAAAGATGCTGTCTCTCCCTTTCTGTAACTGAGCTGTTTTATTTATCTTTAGTTAACTATGAAAACTTGTGTTAAGTTTCAAAATAAATATTTAAAAAGGCAATTGGTTTTCATCACGGATGTTCGGCAAACATTACGAGGTCTTTTCCTCTCCTACTTTCTCTTTCTGATTATTAGACATACCGATAAGTGGCCAACGTTCCGGAGTGAGTTCCGAGTTCAGTTTATGCATCTAAAAAGGTGAGACTCTATAATGTGCAAGACGTTGACATGCTTGCGAAACCGGATTAATTTAGTTCTATAGTAGCGTTGTATATCGCTATCCGGTGAAAAGTCGTGTAATCAATTCGGACATTTTGAAGATGAGAGAGTGATTTTAATACTGTCGAAGTCAAATGGAACAATGTGACATGTTTGTACTTCTGTGAATTTTTATGCAAACTTAACAATTGAATGATATTATAAACCTCTCAGGTATAAGAATATAGTTTTAATATCAAAAGCTGTTCACAGACGCGTTACCAGTTACAGTATCACTGTTCATTACCAGATCTAAAATCGTTCTCAGTTCCTTTCGGTATTTCCTGTTTACACCAGTAAAAGAACAGGAGGTTCAACGAAGTCTCATGTTTGGAGATACGCTTTCCAATAATTAGACTCAACTGTCAAAAACACCTCTTGGAGTGGGGTTCTTGGTTCTTTTCACATGGAAAAAGAAATACGTTAATTATAAACAAATACTGTAAGGACTGGCGATTTAACGTATCCCTAGATCTGTCAGAGTTCTGTCAGATTTAAGTCTCGGAAGTACTGTCGCTTTTAGAAAATGCACTGGAACATCTAAGAACCAATAGCGTATTTTGCGTATCCCAAATTCTACAATTATAAATATTCAGAGATTTATCGAAAAGCAAAATTCCTTTTGCCTGTTCAAAGAATATTATAAAGCCAATCTGAATCGACCTCATAGCGAGCAATAAACTACAGTGAGGAATGGAGTCTCGCATCACAATCATGCGAAAACAAGTGCTGCACTGGCAAAAGCTTGTACAAATAATATTAGAGGATATTCCACAAACAGTTAACAGACAGATGAACTTGTTCTGCCCAACGTCTATACTACAGCTGCTAACTTACAAGCTTGAAACTCTCTTCTCTTTCACTTAACTCCACCTTCCTTTATTACTTCTGCAGAAAACGGTTTTCTTTCTCTTAGAAACCACAGCGAACGATCCTTTGCTTCAAATTTCATTATTGTTTTGGGATTTCTTTAGCAGTGATTTGACCTTGTTCACAGCCACTACCAAGTTCAAAATGTTCGTAAATGAGCTGATGCGGAAATGACATTTTGATAGAAAAATTCAACTAACAAATAGCGATCTTGCAAATTCAAAGTCCTTGTCAGAGGCGACATTGCTAAAAATAAGTTCTCCATAAACGTTTACAGTTGTTGCAACAACTGATACATGATACTGAAAATATTTATAACTGCGGGTGTTTCACAAAAATACTCCTTCTAGGGGGATATTAGGAACTAATATGGTTTTCCTTGTAGCCCTTTCCCATCCCTTTATTACGTCATACACACAGTTTCACCCTTTTTGATGACTGGCTACGGCTGTAGGGATCTCTAAGTAGGGGAACATTATAAATACCCAATAAATGGGAGTCAGATCCCGTGACAGTGTTTCTCGTGAAAACATCCTTTAGACAGATAGTTTTTGTGTGTTTTTCCTTCATTAATCAACAAACTATTTTTTTATTTGTTCATTATCGGTAGTTCGTTGCCACAGAAAGCTCAAAATTCCTCAAATTTTGTCTAATTGTCACACAAATTTTGTGCAAACAAATTTTACGCTGTGCCTATGATGCATTCCTATCAAAATGTAATCAAATACTGTATGATTATGTATATTTGCTTTTATCTATTTTAAATTTCATAAATCGTATATCTAAATTGATAAGGTATTTTCTCCTTCCTTTCCGCATGCCTTCGCGGTGTAATGGTAACACACTCAGCTCGTATTCGAGAGGTTCGAGTCACGATGAGGGTATTGCTCATTTTCTAAGTCTCCAGCGCCAAAATAGCCTAATGAATCTACAGTGGCGCCCGAACTAAAAGGTGGTGGATGATGATTCGTCGTCACCACCAGAATTTGGCGATTGTATCTCCTATTCCCAAGTCGCCCTTTAAAAGGGGGAGTATATAAGGCATTTTCCCCCTCTTTTACGCATGCCTTCGGGGTGTAGCGGTAGCATACTCGGCGCATTTTCGAGAGGTCCAAGTTCGAGTCCCGGCAAGGGCATTGCTCATTTTTGACGTCTCCAGCAACAAAATAACCTAATGTCTCTACACAGTGGAATAAGAAATTTAAAATTTTACATATATAATCAGCCTGCTTTTTCAATTACATTTATACTGCTGTTCATTCAAATACATTTGCGACACTCTTTATTAAATTTGAATTTAAATTAGGTTCATTTTTTGAGCTACTGTTATGCTTTCAAGAATAAGATACCAACTTGAGCTTTATCTAAATAAACTCATTATTTCGACAGAATTTAATGCCTTTCTGAAACTTAATACACTGCACAGTCATATTCGATTGAATCGAAAATATATTTCGCTCTTTATAAAGGCATATAATCTCTTGGAAAAGGAGCTTAAGTAATTTAATTCTGGAAAATACTCTCGCAGTACGAGTTGAAAACTGGATATGCGCCAAGGCTGACTGAAAGGAATACATAATTTTGGGGCTTTGTTGTTTATGCAGAAACCACATTGTAATCACGAAGGACATATTTCGAAACGTATTATGATTAGGGAGTAACTGTATCGCGGAGCGAATTTCCGAATTTATTTCGCGAATTTTCTCAAGTTTCGCAAATCTCATGCTATTCTAAGAATGTAGAATAAATAGGCAAACTTAAAGTTCTTTTCCTACTCTTTTTATTTTTTTTCTTTTTAGCCCAAAGAAGCGGTAGCCCAGAAGAGCTATTTGTCTCGAAACGGCATATCTTTTTAAATTGTTGCACACAAATATTATCGCCCTGCATTATACGTATTTAAAAAAATTAAATAATAAAGAATCCTCATGAATGCATATATGTTTCTCGCATTGTGAAAAAAACGACGGTACCTGGAGTCATCCAATTTTTAATGATGTAATTCTCCACCCGAACATGAGCAACGAAAGCCCGAATATTGAATTTCGAATCTGTTTTATTACCTGTTTAATACTTTAAAAAATTGTAACAAATTTTCTATTAATAAATTCAAAGATTTCAAAGCGAGCATTAGCAACACCGTACGAAAAAGAACGTTTTTATCTCCAATGCGCGAGACTGTGTATCGAAAATTCTAGAAATATGCTATTTTTAAATAATTTTGAGAAATTGCTGTTGAATTGGATTTTATGTGGTTTAAGTGCAAAGAAAATAATATTTAATAAATAAACGTAAAAAAATGTCCGTTTGGGTATAATATAAAATCTGAAAGATTTCGGATTTTTAATTTTTCAATTGTTAAATTAACTTTGTATTTAAATAAGTTATATGTCATATATGTTTATGTAATTTATACACCATTTTTGGCTAGAATTCTAGCAAAAATACGTTATTTGAAAATCTAAATTAGAATTTTGAATGGCTTTACCTTTTTCTGGATTTCTGGAGCAGTTGCCGGAGTAACATCCGAGTAACTTCTAGAGTCAGTCTCCATTGTTTATTAACTGTGATAGACAATTTTGTTGTCCAATGAAAAAAATGGCTGCTTAGCGAAGGAAAACTGTGTATGTATAATATAAAGTTTAAAAACATTAACATTTGGGTGGTCTTGCTAACTAAACAGATATCTGAGTCTGATTCTCATCCCTCAGTGTTACCTTAAAGCTATGATGTGAGTTTACGCCTTAAACAAATTTCAGAAGCACAAACTCATAAGCAAGTAAAACTTCACCTTGGTTTTACAACTTGTGAATTCTAAGTAATAATATTACAAATTAAAAAAAATTCTGATGTGTACACTGCATGTTTTTCCTGCACGGAATATTAAATTATACGCATTTTTTCCTGCCTTTCATTTAAATTTATTTCCTCGAATTTCATTAGAGATATATTTCTCATTTGATTAATTAAGTTCTTACTTCGGGACAAGGCAAAAACACATAAAAACTCAAAATATCTATGTTAAAAATTGAGAGATATAGAAAAACATAAAACACCAAATACAGTTGAAACAATTAAAAAACTTTTTTGACAATTAAAATTACAGTTTCTACTCAAAGCAAGCAGTTCGGCCAGTAGGAAAGAAGGAAGATTTTTTGGCACACAAAACTAAAAGTTTGCATTTGGTTTCGCTCGGTAAAAAGACACTGAAGGCGTAGAATCTCACTTAATTTGTTGGGACGCTGAGTTATATATGGGATAATTTAATAACTTAAATGATAATTCCAGAAGGGATTAAGCATAATTTAGTTCGCAATAATAAAAGAAGACGTTACTTTGTTGTTGCGAAGCTTAGTATCTCTAGATTGGCAACAAATCCACTATTCTGCTAAGCTTCAAATGTAAACAAATATGGCTGTTATGCAAAAATTTTAGGCTTAGCCGCTCTTAAACAATTTTTAAATTGTTGATAATCCTACAACTATAACATGCAAGTAAACTAAAGGCATAAAAACCTTAACCGGAAGATAAGAAGAACATAATTCAATCCTTTTTAAAGCACAAAATGCACAATTTACGAACACATAAAATAAAAGAAACTAAATTCACTGAGCCGAGTAACAGTGCGCATATATTTATAGTGCAGTGTAACAGTGTGCATATACTTCTGGTGCGGCGAATTACAACCAAAATACATTCATACATTCGTAGGTACGCAAAGACGCCACAAAAAATATCTTCAGAATCCATTTTAAATCAGTTTTATAATTTTTATAGGAAGAAAGAGTCTCTTATTCTGTACTTACGTATAGATGTCCCACAAAAATCTCGTTAAATTGCATTCGATAGCGGTCAAAATGGATATTTTCGTTGAAATATGATACCCGAAATTTTTCGCGATTATAATGCTTCCTTTTTACTTCGTACAAGGAAGTAATAATAGCTGTCCTTGATTTTGTCGACATTTAAGTTGACTACACCTTTGTCGGCAATTCAAGTGGATACGATACAAGTACTTCTATCGAAGACTACAATGTCTTTAGTTAATGAAATCTAGTCTAAATCAAAACTCATTTACCAACCTGAACTGATGCTCTATATTCTATCTTACTGAGCAGCGACGTTCTGGATGCAAAGCAAGCGAAGTAGCCGTTAACATAACTAAACGTGTTTTCGTTGAAAGTCATGCATTTACGATTCTTTTTCTCAATTATGTATGCCGCTTGCCAATGGAATCTAGCTAAGTCTTTGGTTTGAGTAAGTACTCGTAGAAACAAAACGTAAACGAAAGGTTTAAAATAAACTTTTAATTGCTACCTAAGCCCAAATGAAGTGTCACAACTTTGATAAGAAATAACGATATCTATTCTCAAAATCTAAATAGTTTATAAACATAAATTTCAATTTAAAATGTAAGCACGATGGTTACTTACTTCCGTATTGGTTAATTCGTGTTACTGTTTCGTTTTAGCTGTGTAAGTATTAGCATACGTTCTTGAATATGAAGTTTTTTTGGGAAACAGTAACGAAAATTTCAGGCCGTAAAGTTTTTGTTACTTGGCAAATGTTCACTTTTCTTTTCGCCCGCAATGAAATTACTGCTGTAAATGAGATTGCAATTTTTGCAGAATTAACACTTTGCAAACGGGAGAGATTTAAAAATACCTTAAAATTCGGGTTTTCGTGAATTTCTCTTTAGTTCAATTTATCTTCAAACTCGAAACCGTTTTAAGCTTCTTCTAAATCCCAGTTAGTAAAATAATTTGAACTATGGCCTCTTTTTATTGGAAAAATATCACTTATCTCAGAATAATTATTGCCAGTATCTGAATATTCACAATAATCGCAAGAATAATCTGATAACTTATCAGCAAATATTTCATTTCATTATGGGTTTCTGGCGAAGCCATTTTAAAAATGGTTAAAACACAACTTCTTATAAATCCACAAAGCGTAGTGTTTAACTGGGTTTATGCAACTGCGATTACTGTGTCCTGCTAAGTTTATTCTCATCTGGGCTGCGATCACAGTGTGTGATGTAAAGTATTAATTAAGGACTGTTTGATTTTCTCAAGAATACATCTCTAAGTTTATTATTTTGTATGTTCCAGAAAGCAAATAATGCTAATATCTATACAACTTATTAACAGTTTCATGAATTCCATTTAATAGATATGTAGAATATCTTAGTTAATTTACCAGTTATTATAATTTCAGACTTTACTATAACTTCTCCTTTCTCCTCACCAGAATAAAAATTAGTTACGAATATTTAAGTTATGGTTAATTTCTGTCTGTAGCTTAATTTATTTAATTGTGTAGTCTTTTACTGATGTTCAACGTTATTTAAATTTGACTGTTATATTTATTTGCATTCCCACGAGTTGTGGATACTGTAAGCATACGAGCGTGCTCTTATGTTCCAAAGTCTGTTCCTTTACAACTAACTTTCCTAAGACTGTCGTTTATCTCAACCTTTCCGACAACTCACTTCACGTCTGTTAGGGTTATAGGACTAAAATTGCATTAAAAGATCAAGTGTAATCTTATAAATAATGAACGCATGCGAATGTTGGTGCTTGCACGTTTAAAGCTTATATAAATGGCATGTAGTGAGTTTGTTAGAAAATCTTCAGAAAACGAAGGGGGTTGCTTTCTTATGTGTGATATGAGTTACTCCTACTTTTGTTTTACTAGCAATTGTGTTTCATTATTTTTTGCTGCATAAAATGATACTTAATACATAGTCCGCCATTGTGTTCCTTTTCAGAAACTCTGCTATAGATAACGCCGAGGAATTTATATGAATTTATGACCTATCTGTTTAAGCAGTACAAATTGACTAGCGTTCAGTGCTGGGTTTTGTTATATTATTTGTAATAGGAAAGTACAGAGTAGTCAAAAGGATTAATACCCAAATAGATGCCTTTTGGAGGTCTTTAAATAAGAAACTTGCTAATATGTACGCTACGAAAAAAAAAAAGAGTTCTACATCTCCCTTTATACTAGGCCGATTGACGAAATTCAACTTCCGTTTTTCATGTCTCGAAAGCGCGACTTAGGATATGTATTAGATTTATATATAGCATTGTTCTAATACAGGTATTTTGACACAAAATCGGACTTTTTCTGAAATTACATACCACTTTTTTTCCATGCTTCGATTCTTCTACTCAGATTACGCCTAGATATTAAATTTTGTAATTTTTGGTGAGAAATTTAAGGAGAATAAAAATTTGTCTTCACGTATTTTTTCAGTTTCCGCCAAGAATAAGTCACTTGGTGAACTTCTTAATTTGTAGCAATTTATTTTCTTTTCATTCTTTCCCTTGTCCATGAGCGGAAAAAAGTCACCGTTCATACCTTCAAATAATTTTAATAAAGTGCGTAAACCACGTGTTCGTTAGTATAGCTAATAATAAATCCGCGGATTTTCAAAACGCTCCAAAATGTCAATTCACGTATATCACAGAAAATTTTGAATAAAGAAATCTAAGTTTTTGCAGTTATACTTAGAAACACACCTACTTTAAAATGATGGCAAAAATTTTATCGGTTATAATTCAAAATGTTTTTAGAAAAATTTAGTAATATTATTTAAAAATACAAACTTCAAAAATAAATCATAAAAAAAGAGCGAATTGTATTTGGAAAAAACCTAAATTTCGAATTGGGGAAGGAAGAATGGAATAAGTTTCATAAAAAAAGAAGACATTAATAAATATATACCAAATTGAATTAACATGTAGGAGCTATTTGAGAGGAGGAGGTATTTGGAGTTTGAGAGCTATTTTTTTAAAAACTACTTGTGTGACTTTTACGAAACTTGGCAGTTTGCCATACTTTGAGTCGTAGAATCGAAATATGGAAAACAATTGGCATATCACTTTAGAAAAAGTCCGATTTTCCGTCAAAATGCCTATATTAGAATAATGTTATATATAAATCTAATGCATATTTTACGTCGCGCTTTCGAGACATGATATAGGCAAGTTGAATTTGGTCAATCGGCCCAGTAGAACGGGAGATATAGAACTCCCCCCCCTTTTTTGTGCAGTGTACATTACACATATAGATCGTTAGAAGTAGTCGTCTCATTCTAATCGTCTAAGAAGTGAGCTTTTAACTGATTTGTAAAACGTTTCGTATTCTCGAGCTTGCTGTGGCGGTATAAGTTCAAGGTTGGCAAGAGTAGCTAGCAAATGGAAGATTCTGGCTCAGGGTACAGATGCATTTTCACATTTTGCTGCTCGATCAAGTTAGCGGTCTCCACAGTTGCGCTCAGAATAAAAATATAAAATAGCATATCTGTATTTGATCGGTGATTGCATCTCATGAGTTTCCAATGTCGCCTTTTAAAGTGAGAAAATGTATGGAATTATTGTATTCTCGCGCAAGTGCTGTCATTGTGTAACTGGTTAGCAAGTCCAGCTAGCAATGGAGGATCCATGGTTCGAATGGCGAAGTCGATACGAATGATTTTGCACATTCCTGCACCGAACTAATTAATGATCTCTGCTTGTTCAATGGTCTAACACATCTGGGCACTGATGATCCTGTGAAGAATCCAAAATCGTATCGCTATATCAAACGTTTATCATTAAACATAAGCATAAAAGTTTTATTTCATTCTCTTACCAGGAACTGAACAACGTAAAGTCCTTTGTTTGTTCTCTTTGTATACTAATACTATTGATATTAAAAAAGTAGATGTCTTCAGAAAAGTCTCCCTAAATGAAAATGACTTTGGTTACATTAAAGGTATTATTTCTCCCGCCTTTGTAACATACCTTCGTACTGTAATGGTCAGCACACTCGTTGCGTATTCGAGAGATCCGAGTTTCGATTCTCAGCAAGGGCATTGCTCATTTTTCATGACTAATGCTTCAAAAATACCTATTGTTTCTACAGTGGCGCCCGAAGAAAATAGGTGGTGATGATGGATGATTCTCCATCACAAGGATTTGGCGACTGGGCCACCTAATCCCCAGTCGCCCTTTAAAACGGGAAGTATATAAGGTACTTCTCCCACCTTCTTCGCATGCCTTCCTGGTGTAATGGTCAGCACACGAATACTCATAGCGTATTCAAGAGGTCTGAGGTTCGAGTCCTGGCCAGGCCATTGCTCATTTTTCATGCCTCCTGCTTCAAAAATGCCTATCGTCTCTACAGCATGTCACATGGAGAAGATGATAAAATTCTAAGCAAGCAATCAGCAGAATTTCTCAGAAAAAGTCCCTCAAACAACACTAACGTTTCATTGTTTTAATTCTTATTTAATCAGAGCTTACATATTCAAGCAATCGCTATTCTGTTTATTCTTCAATGAAAAAAAACATTAATACGCGCAAGGAAATTAATTATTCATTGAAATCAGATAAATAACAGTTAATTTTACTACTACTTTAAACTGCTATAGTTACTTAGAATAAACAAATAGGGTGTTAAGCTTTTGTTCAATAATAATAGGATATGTAGTTTAGTTTTAAGAATTTGCAGTTATTTCAGACTTTACTAATTAATAAATCCACAAACTGTGTAACACAACACAGCATCTTGTAGTTTTGAAATATTTTCGTCTTTAGTTTATTCAAGAAAACAAAAGGTTTACCTTGGTAGATACGAGGAGAGCTTGATTTTTTAGCACAGAAATGACAGAGCCCTACATGCCTTATGAGTAAGTGAACACAAATAAATTACAAAAAAGTAAAATTAAATAAAATGCAAAAACTGGTGCAAAAAAATTAATAAATAAAAGTTCATTAATGGCGAATATTTAAATGATAAATTTAAATAAAGGGGCTCATCCTCTTTGACGTTCAGCCTGAAATTACCTATTACGCACAAAAAAATGAGAAATACTAACACCGCGTTCTGGTGGACCTTGGCTGAACTCGACTTATTACCAGTCATATATTTGAACACCAACCTAAAATTTTAGTAACTACAAAAAGAAAAGATAAAAAGGTTTTAATAAAACCAACCAAATACGTATTTAGAAACCAAAAAAATAACAGAATTGTTAGATGTCTTAAAGAGATCTGCAAAGTTTAATGAAATGTTTTCTCTTTGCTAAGTTGTGATACATATAATTTGATAATTCTTTGAGCATATTGTCTTACTTATTCTTATAATTAAAATTTAATTAAATTTTACTTATCGGAATATTTTAGACTGCGTGGAAGCATACACTAACTACCACAGAGAAATTAATCTCGTTTTGGCACTGCTGAAAAACAATTTTCTGATATTCTATCTAGTCTTCTAAAGCTGAAAGAAATTTAAGGTCATCCATTACCGAATAACGTCATTAATTTCATCGACGTCAGCGACGCACCATTTTTCAATTGTGTCACTTGACAGACATTCCGACGTTATATTTCGATGACCTTCAAGAATTTGCCACTACATAAACTCACATCTCAGAAGAAATCAAAACGATGACTTTTCTTTTCGAATGGTCATTACAAATCATGAGATCAGTTTCTTTTGTCCGCATTCGATGGGAGCCATTTCTTTCCTTCAATTTATTGCAGCTATTTTTGGAGAACTTCTGAAACAAATGAAGCCGAGTGAAAATGTTGATGCATTATTTTAATCCTGATTCATTATAAGCTGTATTTTTCTCAAAATTGAATGTAAAATGAGCACTGAATTAAAAGATAATTGCTTAAAAAATAAACTTTATATTTTATTTTTACTTAAAAATAATATGTGAATTTTATACAAATCTCAATATATCCATATAAAATCTGTATAAATTCTCAATAGCTGCATTTTGTATCTATCTCAATAGATCTATGTAAAATACATACTTTAAAAATAATGTATTGTACTGCATGTTTTAACCGTCCTCCCCCAAAGTTGCCAATCTGTAAAATGTAAGTGTTTATCTATGGTAAATTTTTCGGTAAAATTAACTTTTATTTGATTGAAAATCATCAAAATTACACCTAAAATATGCAAGAAATAAAATTTTAATGATTAAATAAATTTTAAAGAAATAAAATTCAGAGATGATCATAAGTAGTATATTTTGATAATGTTAACTTAATTGCATATCATGTGCATGGCCAATGATTGCACAAAAAAATCCGAGAAACCATGTAAAAAATTTTGTCTCTTTCTGATATTATTTTCTTTTTCTAAAACCATTATCTTTATATTACGACATTTTTTCTTTGAAAATATGCTTTATGTATGCCGCATATGTCCTTCGTTTCATATTCAAGTTGCTCACAGGTATGCAACATGACAATTTAATTTAAGTCATTTCAAGTTCCCATGCATACAAGAGAAATGCTTTTAATGCATCTTGCAGTACCTTTATTCACAATGCACGCCTCTGAAAAGCGCTAGCATTTATATAACCTCCCCCCCACAGAAAATAACAGTTATCCTCACACCACAATGTAGCATTTATTGAGGTTTGTTAAAGACAGTCGCCGCAATCAATGCATAGTTTTAAATGACTATGATAGAACTGTTTATATAGTTGCAATAATCATCACAAATTTATTAACCATCTTCCTAACATTAGAAATGAAAAAAATCGCATTCATTCTAATCACATACTGTATTATATTGTATTGTACTAACGTGCGCAGTCTCCAGTCCATCAAGCCGGCATAAGCCGGCCATATGATTAAAACAAGGACCTGCCAATCCAACCAAAAAGAGAGACCTAGCAGCCCGGCTGCGCACTCCCAAAAAAAGTCAAATCAACAAAATTAAACTAGCCCCAGAGAAACGAGCCTCAAATATTAAAATATAATAGAGTTGTTAAAATTAAATAAAACTTGTGACAGACCTCAAACATACACATAGCCCATTCCAAATAATACAAAAATAAAAGTAGATCTAGTCCTATATTCCAACAGTCTTTTTATTCATATTAATAATGTGCATTATTCTCTAGCATATCTTTTTGCTTTTCCTTTTTTCCTATTCAAATCTTGCATGTGGAATGATTCATACTCTGTCCTCACACTCACTGTTAATACACAGTCCTCGACAAAGTGAGCTGCATCTCCGTAAGAATTACATATTTAGTATAAGCAGGTCTCCTGGAGGTGGAATCTGTTTAAATAGGTGGGAAACCTACTATAATTGGTAATTATTTGATTAAGGTCCATATTATTCATAATAGTCATTTTTTTCTTGATACGGATACAGGTATGTCTTAAATAATTAATATTTTTCTCAGATGTCTCTCACTTATCCTTCCATTGTTTCAACAAATGTTCTTTCATAATAGTAATAGTCTTTTTCCTTGATTCTTGAATATCATGACAAATGTCGCCATCCCCCCAGGGCTGCCTCTATGGCCAGTGTATCGGCCTTCTCATTACCACACTCTCCAAAGTGCGCTTTAACACAGTATAGGTATAATGTGTGTTTTCTGCTAAGTTTGTAGAGTCGTTAGGTTATTTGGAAGCAGAAGATGTGAAAAATTAGCATTGTTTTCGCTGGGACTCGAACCACAGACCTCTGGAATACGCACCCAACATGCTGACCACTACAGGACAGGGGACCATCATTTCGAATTTCAGCTTTTGTGCTCTATTGATGGATACTATCTACCATTCGCTATCAGCGGCATTTATTAGACATCAAATTTCATAAAGTTACAAAAGTTAGGCAAATATACATAAAACGAGCAGATATATGGTATGCAGATCTTGTAGTGTGTACAATGATTGCAATTTTTACAATAATGCACGTTACATAATATAGAGAGAAATATTACATTTGTTGAGTATGTATATTTACAAATTTGAACAGAAAAATTTGAAGAATGTCAGAATTGCGTAATAAATATAGGCATTGTACATTTTTTGAAAAATTTAGACTTAAGTAGTTTAGAATATAAATTAATACGGCAATATTAAAGTATAACTTAACTACGTTTGAAATAACTAAAGCATTATAATATTGACTATTAATAGGAAATGATATACTTAATTAAATTAACGTATCACAATCTGGAAGATGATTTGTTTTGATATCAGGAAATAGGCAAAATAATACTTCAATGAAATTAAATATTACTTTAAGATAGGAGAGAGATAATGTTATTGCTTTTGAGAAAAGAAGCGTAATATAGTTAGCATTATTAATAGAAGAATAGCGAGATAGGTTATAGTTTCTGAGTTTTGAAGTGTTATATAGTTAATATTATTAATAGAAGATAGATGGGTGATCTAATTTTAAAAAAAGAGAGAAGAATAAGAGTATGTATTAGGAGAAAGAAGTAAAAGAAAGTATTTAGAGAATACAGAGAAATTTAGCAGTGGTAATTAGTTATAATGCAAAGTTATATTATAACAGAAAAGTTTGAAAACTATATTACAGCATTATGGTAAAGTTCTTGTTAAATCAAGTGAAAATATGAATAATATTAATATTGCATAATATCCGCTGTGAGTGACAGGATGGCTAATATAGTACTATCACATGTACACTTAGGAACAAGTCACATACATTGATGATACTATAAAGACATATGGGAATATGGCAGATAAACTGTAGGAAAATCAATTAACAAGTAATATAATATTAGACAAATAATGTAATATAAGACAAGTAATATTACAAATAATAAGTTATTTAAATAAAAATAAAAATGTTCTATATAAGAGATATCGACTAATGAAAGTGATAAGATAAATGGAAACATCGTTGATAAGAAGTGTATAAGTTCATAATCTTTGAAATAAAGTCCTTGAATATAAATTTTAAAATTTCATAGTTGTTGGAAAATTATAAGTGTAATCTTGGAAATGGATAGAGATTTGAGTTTTGAAAGTAGTTTGGAGAATGAAGGTATTGTTATTTGAAGATAATAGTGATGTTAACGAAGGGATGTTAGCAAAGTGATGTTAACGTAGTCTTAGTGTGTTTGCTAATAAAGCCGAAACGTTTAACTAACTCCTTGAAAATCTACATTCGTAATTTTCTTTTGTAATCTCACAAAATTTAGTTACTTTTCTTATATGTAATATGATGTATACGCAAATTTGTTTTTAAATGTATGGAATAAAATACACAGAAACTCAAATATCTTCAGGAAAATGACAAGAAAATATTTGTTCTCATTTTGGACAGAAAACAAATAAAAGCAAAAGACGTATTCACTTCTTTTCTGTCCAATCACTATACTCATTTCTAACTTATGAAAACATTCGTTAAAAATTCTTCGTAATATTTAATAACATGCGAGAAATTAGAAGAAAAATTTTACTGCTGCTCTTGAAAACTTCCATTCGAGAAAAATTTTAAGGCATTTATCCAAAGGGTGAAATGAAGAAAAAAATAAATCGATGTTCGAAATAATGTGAAAAGTGTTTTACGTAATCGGTAGATTTTAATAAAATTAAATACGGTATAAACAGACAACACACGTTACTGCAGAATCGTATTTTTTCCTAAGATCCAGATATTTTCCGTAAATAGATTTCTCTCCAGATAGATCCAGAATTATTCCGTAAGTATATTTCTCTATTTTAAACATTTTGTTCTTATAATTTAAATTTTACTTTATTTTTTATTGTACAAAATAAAGCTCATAACCTTCGTAAATAACTTAAATTGCAAATATAAGATAAAAGAAAAACAATTATATTTTTATCAGTTTGATAATCAAGTATATGAATAACAGAATGTAGAACAATAAACTCTAATTCTTTCTCCATATGAAATGGTTTCTTTTGACAGTCTGAAAAAGAAATACTATCCCTTCGTTTTAAAATTTTTAAAAACATACAGTAACTTAAACATGATAACTGCTAAAAAATTCTAAAATCGTTATTAGAGAAATTTTTATGCAGTATTGAGTGTATACGGGTTCGTAAAGGATTAACTGCACACAGAATCGATAATATCTTGATAAAATTTATTTCCCAGAAGGGAAACTTTGCAGTTCTGGAACTTTGCACAACAATACTCGTATAGCTCTTCTCACTATGGCAGAATACAATCAAAGTTACCACTTCGAACTACTAAGAACGTTAGATACAATGGAGTGCAAAGCGCATCCAAAGAGCGAAGCTAGCACAGAGTTCTCTCATTATTCCGAAGATAAATCTGAATTAAAAAACTGAGAACTAATGCTGTCTTTGGTCTTATATAGTTTTCCTTCGGCAGCCAAGAAATTTCCAATGCCTTCTATTTCTCGAAATTACTCAAAGGCATATATATATATATAAGTTACATATAAGGTTACAGTTACATATAAGTAGGACCGCATTCAGTTACAGTTTCATAGGCACGTAGAGCCAGTTACAGTTATACATTGACTGGACGAAAATGTTGCTAAATAGTCGCCATGTTTGGCGATTTCTCGGCAAATTTCGCGCAAAACGGTAGTCGCCAAAACCATCACCAACCTGAGGACATGTCGCCAATTTAGTGATACAGTCATTGATTTCAATGTTAAGTAGACTAGCCCTCTGTAAACCTTTGCGGCAAAGTTTCGCATTTGTTTTGAGGCCCTTCATGTTACATCATTCAAAATTCATAACAAAGCTATGTCTAATTCATAATATTATTCAATAGCTAACCAAAAAAATAATCAATGAGGTTACATTATTTAATTCGAAATTTTCTCGCAGTGGAATTTTTAATTATACTGGCATAATGCAATTTACATATTATATCTTCTAACGTAATAAACCGTATAAAGATGAATTAGAATCTTTGTTTAAAGTGACAAAAGGATGATTTAAAATTTTAAATAACTAAATGTTCCCTTTCCAGTAAAATTTAATATATGCTATTTTAAAAATGAAGCCTATGTTAGCATGGGGGAAAGGAGGTCTACTGCCATAGCCTTGGGTAGAATTTAGAATCCCGGAAAAGGCACCTATATTTAAGCGTAAGGTATCTTTGTGGTACGAAGCATTTAAAATAGATTAAAACGTTCTCTTGAGAGTTTAGTGGTGGGACAATTCCTTCGATGTTTTATTCTTCCAAAACTGGGTCAGAGGTTCGACTTTTCCCAGGGTGTAATTTCCTTGCTCCCTGTGGTGCATCCTGGCAAAATTTTTGGCGTTGAGACGGCCAAATCACACCATTCTTGACGAATGCTAATTTAACAAAGAGAAAAAAATTTTTTTTGGAAAATTTTAACTCTGATTGCACATTAGAACTTCCCTTTATAACGCTGAGGTTCTTGATTTTTCACTGTAAAAAAGCATTCTCTTCCTCTAGAAAAAATATCAGCGAAATGGCCATCTAACTAAAACACGTAAGATTTGGAAGACCCGGGAAAATGACGTCACGGGTGCAAGCTCCACTTGTTTTCACGATATCAGGCACTGCCTTCCATTCATTTTCCACATTAAATTTTCTTCGCATGGCATATTTCTTAGAAATTATGTGAAATGGTTATACTTTTAAATAATTTCAAAAATTGAGCGAGACCTATGCATTTCAATAAAGATTGGAAAACAAGGAATAATGTATTACTGGAAAGTTCGTTCGTTGAATTACGTTACCTATTTTAAAGCGCATATGAATATATTTTAACGCATATGAACATATTTTAACGCATATGAAGATCAGATTACAAATTTTATTTATGGATTCATTTATTTTGATATTTTTTAAAGTTTAACTGTGAATTCTTCTAGATGTTATAGACTATAATTTGAAGTTTCCAGATTGTTAGTCGAAAGGGCGTTAGCTCAGAAGGGCTATGAATTTCGTTTTGAAATTCTGCGTTGATTCACTTTTCAAACTATTGCCACCAAATATTACAGCTCTGTATTATATTTAAAGAAACTGAATAATAAAAAATCTGCATTAATGTATGTATGTTTCTCGCATTGTGATAAAACAACGGTATCTAGAGCCATCAGATTTTGAATAACAAAATCCTCCACCGAATATGGGAATCTGGGAGCCCTAATTTGGAATTAGGTATTTGTTTTAATATCTATTTCATATTTTATCAGACATTAAAGAATTTTTTTATTAACAAACACAACAATTTCAGGACGAGGAATGACAACACTGTATGGGAAAAAAATAAAAAATAAATAAGTAATAAATTTGATCTCCAGCGCGCGAGACTGTGTATCAGGAATTCTAAGGAATTAAAATTTCTCTTTTAAAATTATTTTGCGATATTGCTGTTGAATTGAATTTTATCGTGTGCCAAAAATATTATATTTAATAAATAAAGGTAACGCACAAAACGTTAAAAAAACAAGCCTTCAGACAAAGCTTCCAGTCTTTTTATTTACTTCTTTTATTTTATTAATTTCTTTGCCAAAATTTCTAGACAAAACGAATACTTTGCTATTCACTTACAAAAGCTTCTGTTTAGTTCTTAAATCTGGAATATTAACAAATTTAAGTAATGCTGAGCAAAAACTAACTTTGGCGTACATGTTTTACAAACAGAGCAAAAGAGAAAAGTATTTTTCGCGCAGAAATTAAAATTTTACACTCGAAATGTTTTCCCGCTTTTGTTTATCACAATCCTGTGCAATGTAATAATAACAATGCTACCTGTAACTGTGACAATCACTTGCAAACATTGCAACATGTTAATAAATGTGCGTTAAGCCGTTAAATCTCTCCGACCGAAATGATATGTCAAGCATGTGTGTTACATAGTACACGTGGCCTCAGCATTAGTTTCTATAGCATGCATTTGAAACAGACATATTTTCCTGAATCAATTTTGACACATGGAACGAGTGCTATCCCCCTTTAGCGCTCCCATAAATTCTAATCAATACTGAATGCAAACTGTCGCTTTCCTGAGTGGGTTTGAATGCCTTCTATAACAGGGATTAGTTTAACTGTTCTCTTATGAGCATGTAGTAGCTTAATTTTGAAATATTGCAAGGTTTTACAGGAATTAGATTTCACAATAAATTATAAATTATATGGTTTCAGTTTTCAGAGAGTTTTACGTGTTTCACCAAATAAAGCAATGCTTAAATTTTTAATTCTCACATTACATATGTACAAGGAATAATTTGTTGAAGCGTATATTTAAGCTGTGTGCACTTTGCACAAAAAACAGACATTTCTCTATCTTCCGTTCTACTGTGCCGATTGACGAAAGCGTTTTTCATGCCTGGAAAGTGAAACTTAAGGTGTATATTAGATTTATATATAACATTGTTCTAACATAGGTATTTTGACATTAAATCAGATATTTAGCGAAATGCAATACCACATTTTTTTCATGTTTTGATTCTGCGCCTCAAATTATGCCGAAGTGCTAAGCTTTGTAAATATTGAGTAAGTAGTTTTTCAAAAATTACCTCTTAAACTTTTGGCTCCTCAATGTTAATCGAATCTGGACATGTATTTGTAAACATCTCTTTTTTTATTTCCGAAATTTGGATTTAATCCAAATAAAATTCGCGAATATTTTACGATTTATTTTTAAAATTTGTATTTTTTAATAAATTTTATAACTTTTTAGGAAATATTTTCAAACTATAACCTATACAGTTTTTGCCATCACCTTAAAATGGATGTAATTCTATGCATGCCCACAGAAAATCACAGTTTTTTACTCAAAAGTTCCCAAGATGTGCATGGCCCACCAGCGTCAGAGCAGTAAAGTCGTTAAATACTAGTAGTTCGATCCGAGGTTCGAATCCGGCGACCTGGGTGGCTACATGGACGTTTTTGTGGTTTTTGCCATGTGTAACGTTTATAGGAAGCAGTTTCCGTCCTCCACGGAAAGGCATCCCTTTCGTAATATTTATGTATTCGGTATTAATATTTATGTATTTCGTAATATTAATATTTATGTATTAGGGTTACATAAACCCAAACTAAAACACACATGAATCTATGTATTGGCGATTATCGCTTATAACAATTTGGCATAATTGTTATAAGCGATAATAACGCCAAATATGGTTTACTCATTTTGTTAAAAGACTGACCGATGCACTTTTTTTCCAGTCGTATACAATGAAAGGGAAAGGAAAATAGGTTACCATAAAATAAAAATTTTGCCAAGTGACTTAACCTTGGCGCAAATTGGGAAAAGATATTTTTTTTATTTCTAGGTACGGTTCCCCCCAAAATTGTACAAAATTTAATTAAGGCTAAATAAGCTAGATTAAGGCTTCTAGGCATAATTTGAATGGCATTTCAGAAAAAGTCAAAAATGCCTATATTAGAAGGATCCTATACATAAATCTTATGTATATTCTATGTCGCTCTTTCGAGACATGAAAAACGCAAATTAAATTTCTTCCGTTGGACTAATAGAACGGGAGATATAGAACTGTGTCATCATTTATTCATTTATTTATTTATTATTCGTGTGTGCAGAGTATAGATTTGTTCTAGCCAAATAAGCATAAAATTTTTCAAGAAATTTATAAAGTTGTCTGAAAGAATAAGAATGTCAGACAGAACTCTGATGTAAATTGTAAATAATTTATGTTGAATACGTTATTAATCATAGCACTAAAATTCGCTTGAATTAAGTCCGTAGACAAATATTTAAGTTCGTTAGTAGTAATTGTGAATGCTCAGTAAATCAGTGAAATTTTCTTAAGGAGGGTTTCTAGGATTTCAAAAGTTTTTGACTTTTGTGGAAATAGTTATCTAACAGACGTGAAGTTCATTAGTGACGATTATTTGTATTCTCAGAAATGCTGTTCAGTTTTAGAGCTGATAACCGTGTTAGTTTTTATTGTATTTTAGTGATACTTAAGAAACTAGATTCATTGAATTTGATTGATTAGTTCATCTCGCTCGGTCAGTGAATTACTGAGAGTTGCATAAGAGTTGCAGAGCGGAACCTTTAAACCCAGATATTAATCGAAACAGATACAAAGCTGCATAGTTTCCACAACTTAACTTTTTACATAAATGGGCAATAACCACGTATCAAAAGGGATAAACATGCAAAAATTTTAATCTTTCTTTTAAATGAGCATTTTGGACAATCAAAACCAATTGCAAATAATTAACCTCATGTTCGATTAACGTAACATAATTTACAGTTCTTTATTTTTAATGTTGTGGACTGAAAACATAATCTTAATTACAAAAATATCCATTTTTAAGTAAGTTACTAAGGACCACAGTAACATATCACAATCTACATACATACAAACAAAGACTTTGTTTTAAACTCCTGAAAATATTTATATTAAAAAATTCAGATTTATATATTCAACTCGAAGGAGATGAAGGAGATGCAAACGAAGAGGAGATGAAGGGTACTTATGTGAGAAAACATCGGGAATCTGGATTTAAAATAAACATATGCGAATCTGAAGGATAACATACAGAAACTCAAGTTACAACTGAATTAATGCAATTTATCCTAAGCGAGTCAGTCACAGTTTTAAATATGTATAAGGCTATGCATAATAATTCTAAGCATAATGACAGGTTTTAAATTAACCTGTCATTATGCTTTGAATCTGTATTATAACTTCTCCTTTCAGTATTCCTTGCCAAAATGCAAATGAGAGAGCCAGTATTTAAACTGAGGCTTTTGGAATTTTAAGAATGATCTTGTTTCTGGCTTTGCATGTACGCTACGTGTAGTATTTGCTCTGATAGTTGTAATTATTCGGCTTTGCATTATACCGCTACCGACACTTTGATTCTGACTCTACGGTGGAATTGCTGAGTCAGTTTATAATAATACCTGATTGTATAGCCTTTGACTACTGTTCACGTGTGACTTAAATTTGACTGTTCAGTTATATCAGCACTAGCTGTGGTTGTAGCACAAACAGTTCGTTTATCTTCTAAAGTCGGTTTAAACAAAGAAAGTTATTTACACCTTCTCAAGACTTTTTTAATTACTTCAGACATAGCAGTAATATCGTCTTGCACCTGTTGGGGTTATTGGACTTAAAGTATTAGTAGTCACCTAAAGTATTAGTATTGGACCTAAAGTATTAGTAAAGTAAAGTAGACCAAATTAAGTAAAACAACCACAACTGTCCGTTATTATTCAAAGAGTGGAGCTATTTTCTCCATCGCGCTAAATATCAGTTCGTATAACACTACAGAAAAGGCACGCAACCGGATACTAGAGCATCATCATTCAAGAACCGATGATTCAAGTTGCTAGTATGGAACAACTTCTTTAAGAAGCCGATATTCTAAAACCCCTAATATTGAATTTGAATTCTCAGATATATTTTTACTATCTTCACTCATTAAAGAACAGTTCCGAAGACAGAGTTTGGGCTGATCATCACTTCTGGAGTCATAAACTCGTTATTTCTTTTCATTCATACAATGTGACAAAAACACTACACAGATCATCGCATTTTCTTCTCCGCACATTTGCCGTTCATATCCTTCTCCTTCATCAACTCTAAATCATTCAATGCAGTTGATCATCATCCAAGAGGCCGATCCATCGTCAGTAATTTCTTCTTTATCTCGCACATGCTCAAAAGTCATTTCCTCATTACTCTCAACTCTCTCCTCCACTCTCGCACTCTTTTTCTAATTATCATCTGCAAATTTCGCTCCTTTTTTTATTTTTTCTTCGTTTGCTTTATATTGTAGCCTCACATCTAAGTCAAAGAAAAAGCTCAAAGACCAAAACCCTCAAAATTCCCCTTTTTCGATAAAATTTTTCCTACTTAATTCCAGATCTAATTAGCAATTAAAAATCTTCTTCTGATGCGGCTACGCCTAACATTAATATAATGGGTGAACACGGTCGCTCTACACAAGTGATTGCTATTATTCATCCCAGAGGCTTGACGTTGATTCATTGTTTGATCTGTATTCACTCGCTAGCTACAAAATACCTATATATGCATCCAAATCTGCAACAACTGTATCTATCCAGTGTTTACAACATACACGATCACCTTCTACTTTAGAATAATTTTCAAAAACTGATCAAAAGCGGTATATTCGTCTTCTATTCAAGTTGTTGAAAATCCAGTATGATGAGGGGTAAGATTCAGAATATGACTCTATTGTAAACGATCAGCATTTGGAAATGGTTTATTTTGCCATAATATTTTAACACCTTTTGACATTATGATATCATATGATGACATATAATGGACCCTTCTTGTTTCTATTTCTTTATATTACATGAAGAAGAATTTTTAATTCATAATCCTCTTCCTGTAATAAATTTTCACCCACATCAGATCTATTTTCATATTCACCACAGTCTTCCATTCCTCTCTAATTTCTCTCTAGCATTCCTCTCGAAATACTACTTTTATGTAACGAACACAAAAAATGCATACAACCGTTTTTCGCTATAACCCAATATTTCTTTCCTTCCTCTTCTCTGCCCTAACATCTTCAACTTCTCTGCAGCTATATGTGACAAATAAAATCAAACATTCTAATAATGAATATCATCTCGATCGGATCTTTAAGTGTTCGCTGTTGGGAATATACAAAATTGTTCTATTTCAAAGTATTTTTAAGGTATTTCTCCCGCCTTCTTCGCATGCCTTCGTGGTGTGGTGGTCTGCATGCTCGACGCGTAACCGAGAGGTCCGTGCTTCGATTCCCGGCGAAGGCTTTGCTCATTTTTCATGTCTTCTGCTCCGAAATAACCTAAATGTCTCTACACTGGCGCCCGAACTAAAAAGGTGGTGGATGATGATTCATCACCACCGCGATTTGGCGATTGGGTCCCCAAAACCCCAGACGCCCTTTAAAAGGGGGAGTATATAAGGTATTTCTCCCGCCTTATCGAATGACTTCGTGGTGTAGTGGTCTGCATGCTCGACGCGTAACTGAGAGGTCCGTGGCTCGATTCTAGGCGAAGGCGTTGCTTATTTTTCATGTTTCCTGCTTCGTAATAACCTAATGTCTCTACACTGACTAATGTCTCTACATATTAAGGATTCGGAAATGGTCCGTAAGAAAAAGGAGTATATATCATTGGAAATTCTACTGTATTGATGGCGTTTTTCGTAAACCAAGTAAACGAGATTTGATTTTGGGTTCAAATAAGACCCCAGCGACATGGTAGGCTGTTTTGCTTCCTGCATTAAAACTAAAAACCCAAATGATTAGAAATTTTAGTATGTGATAGTTTGTAACAAAAGAGGAGACGTCAAAATACTACCAGATATTTTAACAAACAACTTTTGAGATACAGATGTCAAAAAGTGCTTATTTGTCTATAACGAGCCAAGGGCAATTTTAGGAATTATTTGTTCTGTGAATTTTGCTATATAAATTCATTTTTATTTCAGTTTTGATTTAAAAACATCTTGAAGTTTCATTGTGCTTTTCTGTTAATAATTTGTCGTTACAGAAGGATATTAAATTCCATTTAATTTAACTCTCTCTTGATTATTTTATTACGCAGCATTTTGTGTGACATAAATAATAATTATTAATTGTTAATTAAGTTGCGGAGTCATTAGGTTGTTTTGAAGCAGTATATGTGAAAAATGTACAATGCCATCGCCGGGACTCTAACTTGGAACTCTCGAATACGCGTCGTATGTGCTACCGTTACACCACGAAGGCACGCTGGTAGGAGGAAGAAAATACCTTACATAATCCCTCTTTCAAAGGACGATTGGATATTGGCAGATCCAGTCGCTAAATACTGGTGGTGACGAATATTTCTGCCGCCTTTTAGTTCGGGCGCCAAGTCAGAGTCATTATGTTCACGTGAAAAAATGTATAATGCCCTCGCCGCAACTAAACCTGGACCTCGCGAATACGCGTCGAGTGTGGTACCGATACACCAAGAAGCACGCTGGAAAGAAAGAAAAAATATCTTAAATTGTTTTCTTATAATTCTCTTGTAGTAGATTACATACGCATATGTGTGTGAATGCACTACGGATGTTACAATTTTATCAGCTCTTATGTATTAAAATTTTAGATCAATAAATAGATAAGTGAAAATTCAGTTACCTCATAAACGGATACAGAGTTCAGAGTGCTTGAAGAAAACTTTTGGTCGATAGGGAGAAAGTCAATTCCAAATGTACTGCAAACAAAAGACTGTAAAACAAAAGAAGGCCCAGGTAAAAATTACTAGCTATGATTTTTGGTTTCCCTTCAGTATCAATGGTCCAGTCAAGTCAACACCTACAGTCTCAAAGACTGTTGCTTTTCTTACTCGGTCTTCTGGGTGAGGAGCAATCGGTGTTTTTCGAAGAACTAGCATCGAACCTCTGAGTCCCTTAAGAAGGTAACTGATCTATTTATTGATGTTAAAATTTTATCAACTTTTACATATTAAAATTTTAGATCAAGAAATAGATAAGTGAAAATTCACTTACCTTTTAAAACAGGTTTATATATATTCGAGCAGCATGTTTTCAATTGCTACTACGGTTATTTTATTTTACTCTTTGTGGCCGTGCCAAGATTTGCAACTAGAAATTATCGTATTGTGATATGCAAATTCTTTAACGGTTTTAGAGCTCTTTCGTAGTAAAAAGGCATATATATTCCCTTGAAGTCTATTAAAGACATTCTCCTTCCTTTCATCCGTGGTAAAGGTGTTAAATGCAGCCATCTCCATTGCAGCTTAAAATGCTGTTATGAATTCATGTACCAAAGTAATTTTTGAAAAACCCAAAAGTGGAAAACTGCGAAGCGTTTCTTAAAAAAGCCCAGATTATGCCATCCGGGAATTTTCGACTGTAAAAATATCCTTCAAGTATAAACTGCAAAAAGATGATAAAATTCGATTTGATGAAACGTGGGAGAAAGTTGCTATCAACATCTGTCTAAAAGAGCAATTTCCTCCACTTGAATAGAAGCAGAACTTTAAGAGATTATCAGAAATTCCTCCCATCTATCAAATTTTTGAAGTATACATTTCTTTCTGCTCGACGAAGTTTTAATTAAAGTTGATGTCAAACTTTACAAGCTCTGACATCAAAGTCACTTCTCTTTTGTTATGGATCTTTTGTTCCTTCAAAAAAGAACTAGGAAGCTATGTATGACTGCTGTTTCGGGCATGCACTTTTACATTTAATTAGATTTTTGCAGTTATTCAAGTTTGAATTTCCTGCGTGTACTATAATGCATAAATTTATAAAAGTTTCTACTTGTAGAAGCAATTAAAATGTTCAACATATTTAATAAACTGTGATAAAAATTGCACAAATATTTGAACAAAATATTTTCTTTCTTTTTTTTTCCTTTTCCTCAATATTAGTTAAAATTTTCATAATTAAAATTTTGGATTAACTCGAATTTTCCGCCTCCTACATGCTCAAGTTAATGAAGCTCTTTGAATATCGGAGCCAAGTTTGATTAAATCACTTATGTATAATAAAATGTATGCAATTTTTGTCTATTCTTCTACTTAAGTCCTAAATGCAATTTCTGCCAATTTAATAGTGAAGCACGAAACCATTTAAAAGCTTTGCTTTAGTGAAAAGTTATTACATTTTTTCAAAAATCAAAATAAATGTTTCTAAACCAAATACCCAGGATTCTCATTGAGACAAAACTAAACAAGTTTGTAACTTAAAAGCAAAAACGTAAGTATGTTATTCTAAGTAAAATGCATTACAAATGAGATATTTTTAAAATCTAGTATTAAAATCTGCGGGCGTCTGTCTGTTTGTTTCTGACATCAACTCCTCTGGAAAGGTGGGGAGTTGAGTTTCGAGAGAGGTACCCGTTGATTCGAAAAATGCGTGGGAAGCCATTTCGACCATTCTCATATTCGTATAAATTTAAACATCTAAGATATTGATTAAAAACTTTCAAAACTCCCATTTCCGCACTCATTCTTTAGGGTTACAGCCGAAAACATCACGGCAAAAACATCGCGGACGAAAACGTCGCTGAGAAAACAACGCAAGGCGAAAATGTCGTGGTACAAAACATCGTGGGAGAAAATAAAGCAAAGAGAAAACTTCGCAGTTCTAAAATGTCGTGGTGCAAAATATCGTCGTCGAAAATAAAGCGGTTTAAAACTTCGCAGTTTAAAAACATCGTCGTCGAAAATATCGTGGTAAAAATAAAGTACCTACAAATCATCGCATGACGATAACATTGCAGACATGCATTTTTCAGGCTTTAACAACTGTAAATGGATATTCGCTTGTCAGCGCAAGATGGAAAGAAGGATAATTTTGACTTTCATATTTTTTATTAACTAATAAATTTAAAAAAAACAGAACAAGAAATTAAAACAAAACAAGAAATAATTTCCACTATAAGAGTATCAGATTAGCAAAAGTGAAGAAAATAATCTCATAATTAAATTGGCAATTTTTTACAGATAACGTCATGCAGTTATTTTTCTTCATTTTCCTATTCTTTTTTAGATTATACTTTTCACGAAAAATTACCAGTAAAACTTTATAAAAAATTATTTATTAATGATCTTTGTTAGTTAATTATTTCAGTTTAAAATTAAGTGCTATACGATGCATTAATTTCATATGTTTAAGTTTCCATTTTACATTTTCAACAAATATTTATTAGTTAATAAAAAATATTAAAGTAAAAATTATCCTTCTTTCCATCTTGCTACCACAAATCATTGTGCGAGTATCCTTTTACAATTATTAAACCCTGAAAAACGCATGCCTGCGATGTTATTGGCATGCGATGATTTGTAGGTACTTTATTTTTTACCACGATATTTTCGACGACGATGGTTTTAAACTGCAAAGTTTTTGAACCGCTTTATTTTCGACGACGCTATTCTGTGCCACGATGTTTTAGAACTGCGATATTTTCTCTTTGCTTTATTTTCTATGACAATGTTTTGTTCCATGATGTTTTCGCCTTGTGTTGTTTTCTCCGCGATGTTTTTGCCGCGACGTTTTCGGCGGACACCTTCTTCAGAGTGGCAGTCTCCCTCGCCGGAGGCAAAAATCTACTTCATTTCGAAACGTTTGCCACTGCTCGCTTTCAAATCTCAGAATTTCTTAAACTGTACGTTTTAAAAATATGAAATAAAAATAGCATTGCCAAACATTAAATATATTATTATTTTATAAGGTCACATTTTGACGTTGAAGAAAACACGCGATTGCATGTGACGTCATTGTATGTCAAAAATGTTTCGTTAATATCGGCATTTTAATAAAATATAATTATTTAAATTTAATGAAGTATTCGTTAATATCAGCATCTTAATAAAAGTTAAATATCTGATGTGTACACGAGACTTCCTTGTACATATTAAATGATATATATTTGTTCCTATTAAATTATACACATTTTTGCTGCACTTCATTTAAACGTATTTCCTCGAACTTCATTACAGATACATTTCTAATTCAATCAATTCAGGTCTCATTGCGCGGCAAGGCAAAAATGTATAAAACTCAGACTTCATTAAAAATTGTAAAACACAGAAAACCTTAAACACCAAATACAGTTGAAAACAGTTAAAAAAGCAATTCTTACAATTAAAATTTAAGTTTTTACGCACAAATAAGCAATTTGGCAATCGGGCAGGAAAACAAATTTTCAGTGCAAAAAAATCGAAAGTTAACTTTTGGTCACCCTGTAGAGCCATTAGGATTTTTTGAAGCTGGAAATGGGAAAATTGAGCAATGCCGTCACCGGCATTGCTCTCTCGAATACTCGCCGAGTGTGCTAACCGTTACAGCACGAAGGCATGCAGAAGGGATTGGGTAACTAGGGGTTTGTGGACAAAGTTGCCAAATCCTTGTAGTGAAGAAACATCATCCATCACATTTTAGTTCGGGCGCCACTGTAGAGCCGTTATGTTTTTTCGAAGCACGGAGACATGAAAAATGTGCAGTGCTGTTGAGGGGACTCGAACCTGGACTTCTTCGCCATTGTTCAGTCTTAGTGTCTGCCAACCAGCTGTACGAGCGAGTCGCCGACCCAGGAAATACTAGACATGCTCAATAATCGACAAATCCGGGGAATAAGCAGGCTATGGAAGAAAGAATTTGTTACGAAAGGGCACGCCACGCACTGTGTTGTCGTTCCCATTGAAGTCGGAGGCGTCTCAGATTCAGCGACAGAGGAATCCTGCGTAGAGGAATCCTTGCACGCAGTTCATGCTGCAACAAACGGAGACGAACCGTAGAGCTAGACAACACGAGATGTATAGCCGTGCCCCAACGTTGTGTTAAGGCTTCGTTCGGATGGCGACTTAAATGCCACAAAGGCATAGTCAAAAGGAATAAAATGCGGGAATTCCGTTCACATCTGCGACATAGCGTCTAAGCCGCACCCACTTAGAGAAGCTAAATTTCCGCATGCGTGGACGAGTCTACAGCTATCCCGTTATGTTTTCCCATTCACGTTTCGCGCTTTCGCTCTGACTGGTCGACGTTTATCTCAAGTCGGCATATAGTTCAAAACTTCAACTTTATGCGAGCCCTAAACCATATTTTGTGACGTAGCACAGACTGGTTGCCTGGCAACGCAGTTCGGCTTAAATCACTTATGTCCTTTACACCGTCGTCTGAACATAGCTTAACACACGAGTGGACGCTGTACGATACGTCACAGCTATGCGGATGAGGTGTCTGTCTCCAATGCCGTTCTGCTCTTGCGGGCCCCCGCTGCCAGGTCGCCTTGTATGGCTCTCTTCTGCCCACTTCGTTCCAACATACATCACTCTTATGCCGTCACACTGCATGTGGGCTGCGATTGCTCTATACTAAAGTCCACTCTCTTGTGTACCGTTAATGTGGAATCGTTCGAACTCCGTTAGTTATTGGTATGGCACCCTCCTCTCTTGACAAAGCCCATTGAGCACTACACAGGACTATAAGCAGATTTCAACTCAACTTTACAGTCCTTTATATGCATGGAACAAGCGGCTGGTTCACATTCCAAGCATGCGCAATCGTTTTCTAATTATAATCATTTGCATGTATTACCTCACTTTACATAGGTCCGATAATAGGTTGACAAAATTTATTTTAGCAAAGGAAACATTTCAGAATTCTCTAACTTTCCACGGTAATACTCGGACAGGTTTTCATCGCAGTACAGAATATAATCAGCAGTAACACTTCAAACTACTAAGATCGTTAAACATAGCGCAATGTAAAACGCATGCAAAGAGAGTAAAATGAGTAAATAAGAAGCTATTGCTAAATTAAATTATAACTTTGTTTTGCGTAATTTTTGTTTTACATATTTATATCTATAACTATGGCATGCGTAAGATTAAAAAATAGGTAAATCAAAATTACAGTTTAAACTAACGGCAACCCCTTAATTCTCCCTCTTTATTCTAAAAATCATAATAGCTTTTAGGTAAAAAAAATGTAAATCAAAACTATAATTGAAACTAACAGTAATTCCTTTATTCCCCCTCTCTAATTTAAAAATTCTCTTTATTGCATCATTTCTAGATCAATCTATCTTGCATGGCCCGCGCAACTCTGATAACATGGGTAATTCGGAATTTAACTCAAAATTTTGCGAACCAAAACCTTCTTCTTGGCGAGCTGCCCTGTTGGATGATTGCTCTTCGCTTCTATCTCCGTATGATAATGCTCTCTTCTTACTGCAGTGATATCAAAAATGTAAATGTTCTATAATAGGCACGACTAGAGTGCCAAGTAAACTGCGGCCACAAACGTAAATTTAAATAAAAATGGAATTTAATCTGCCTCGATTGCCAAATTTCCTATTCATTATAGATTAGCACTATATCAATCAAAATTCTTCCTCTTCAGTATGAATCTACGAACTGTCCTTACTATGTAATGCAGAATTAGTATTTCTATCTTTCGGCATCTTAGCGTAATTTTGAATTACATTAAATTTTGAATAGCATAGTTCTCGATCTGAATATGGGCACCTGGAAGCTTACATTCTGAATTTCGAATTTTTTATCATCTGTCTCATATCGTGTAAAAATTTAAAGTTTTTGAATATCACATTTAATAATTTCAAAGTGAACAGTGGCAATACTGCATAGAATAAAACATTCGTGTCCTCCAGGGCGCCAGACTGTATTTCGGAAATTCTTAAGATATGCTGTTTTTACATATTTTGTGATTTTGCCGTTGAATTGAATTTGATATGGCGAAAAACACAATATTTAATAAATGAAGGTAGCACACCAATAAAAATAACTTGCAAGCCAAACTAAAACTTTTTAGATTCCCCATCCTTTGCTTTTTCTTCGGGTATTTTCCCTTTTTTAATATTTTCCAATTTTATGTTTTTATTAAAACTTTCTTTCGTCTTGTTCAGCTCAATTGATCTGCTTTTAATTCATCAAAGTAAGGCCTCGCAGAAGATTAGTCTTTGTTCGTCGACCGAAAGCAGTGTGACGAATAATAGCAAATCAAACTGAGGGAGGATGGTCATCAGCGAGCGAGCGAAACAGAAAAAGAATGGCTCGAATACTTGCCGAAGAAGCAACAGAGCCTACATATAGCCTGACTTGAGGATGCATGGGTACAAACACGGCGATCGCGTTCTGCAGCTTCAGATCTGCTTCATTCTCAGTATAATGCACGTGACAGTCTGAGAGGGTCTGAAAGACGTCAACGAGAAACAGCAGATCAGCGTCAACATAGACCATGGGGCAATTGTTATAGTCGGAAATCGAGTCTAACCTAGAGATGTTGTTCATCATCGGAGAAACCATCACTTGACAAAAGTTGCAGAAACCCGTCTATGCTACAACACATAGATGAGTTTATGCAACTTATGTCAATATCCAATCAATTTTTGGGATGGCGCTGATGTATATCACTTCAACACTAAGATGGAACTTCCAGTCAGTGACAAAGAAACAAATAAGAAATGCAGCAATAATGAAGTGTTATTCATAACGATTATTAATTGAAGAGAATGAAGACAATCATTCTTCGAAATGCCGTCAACCGTTTCACTAACACGTTGTAGATATATACGCAAAAATCGAAACAGAAAACCTGCTATTCATCCGTTTGAATCAGACCAAGCTTCGCTGTGAAGAATATGTTCATTTGCTCGATGAAGTTGTAACTGACGGCAATACAACTAACGTGGAAGACTTGAAGATTTTGTCATATTCATATACAGGCAGTCATATACAGGGGAAAATGTGAAGTTGCCCTCGCCAGGACTCGAACCCTAGACCTCTAGAATACGCATCGAGTATGCTTTCAATTACACCACGAAGGCGCGGAAGGGAGGGTGAAAATACCTTATAGTTTCGTGAAACAGCAGCTATTCTTTCGAGTTTTGGAAATAAACTAACACAGTATTTTGGGCAAAGTACAGGAATGCAAGACAGGATGTTGATGAATATGTGATGCTTCGGATAAATTTTATTGAAAATGTTACAAATAGGTCTCCACAGTATGAATAACAACTATGGCTTTCCAGAATATAAAAATAAAAAGAATGTTTTTATTATATATATAACGACATAACATTCTCCTTGCAACTCAAAACAAAGCAAAACTTGTAGAGACATTAGGCTTATTTCGAAGCAGCAGACATGAAAAATGAGCAACGCCCTCGCCGGGAATCGAACCACGGACTTCTCGGTTACGCGTCGAGCATGCAGACCACTACAACACGAAGGCATGCGAAGAAGGCGGGAGAAATACCTTATAAACTAACCCCCACTTCCAGCAATACACTATACTTGATTGTCGTAATAAATGCATGTAATTCTGTATACAATAGGAATCAACTTATGTTACCTTGATTCATGCTAATTCCCTATATTTTGACGTCGAATGTTACTATTATATTGCAGATTATATATGGTCATGCTGTTTATTGGAAATTTACATTACTTCTACAGTTGCGGAGGTGACATAAATATATTATAAATTTGAATTTAAAACCCCAGTGGAAGACTGGTTTTCTATGGATCAGTAGGAGTAAAAAGTGATCCGAGGCTCGTTAAGATAAGGTTTCCTACATCACATGGATCTCAGATTATCACTTTGCTATACTAGCTTCAACTACTATGAAGTTTTGATTATCGATTTAGTTTATTGTCATAAGGCCAATCACAGTAATGTTTTGAAATATTGGTGCAGTCGCATCTTGCACCTGTTCAAAGCTAAGTTTGTAAATTCGCAGAGTTCGTATCAGAGAGTGATTTGAGGAAATGCGGTCCTAAAGTCTTGAAATTCAGGCTCTAATTCATGCATTCACTATTTACACAGTTTTTTAGATATGCAATTTTTTAGATTTGCTATTTCTTGGTCACGCGACGTGAACCAACTAATGGAAAAGTTTCTTTCCGAAACTGAGATTAATCTTTAAAATAACTTTGTAGAAATTTAAGTACAGGTTAGAGATAATCAAATAAATTCTTTAATGTTGAAATTTCACTTTCATAATTTGCGAAAATGGACAAATAATCTTGAAAATTCATTTTTAGAATTGCAGGCCGACGAATGGAAAATGAATGCAAGTAAGGTCATGTGGTGTGATTTGACTAATTTCGAAGCTCAGGCTGAAACCTTTTTCGTAAATGTTTTACAAATACACTAAAACATTGAATAATAAGCAGGATTAAATAAATGAATAATAATAGTTAATAAATAATAGTTGATAAGTGAATAATAGTTAATACGTCCTTAACCTGCTTTACCAGGTAACTCAAAGTCCATTTTCTGCTTTGTCAGGAGAAATAAAGAACAAAACATTTCTATTTACATATGCACATTTACTACCACCAGCGTGAGTTTTGGTGAATCGTTGTAGGTCTTTTAACATGGTTTTCAACTGTTGAATCATAGTTTACAATTCCTTGAATGGCTTGATAAGGAGAATTTTGAATTCTTTGAAAGAAATTTTATGTTGTTATTAGGATTTTGTCATGGATGTAACATTTCATTTACTCATCGGCCTTTCTTCAACATATCCACTACGTACCAGTGCATATGGAGATGTGGAAGATATTCTAGAGCCTGCCGATTAGCGCTATTAGTCCATTGTGACGAACAGGTCGACAAAGATTTCTCTGGATGTTCTACCCAAGAAGAAATACGGTTGACGTATCCAAAATTATCTTCTGATTTCCGAAGTGCGGAAAGTGCCTGAACTTTTCCCGAAGTACGTGAACTTTTACCAGCCTCTTATTCATCTAACTTTTGAACAAGACGCATCTAATCTCTAGCTTATTATAATTTGGATAAAAACCAAAATAAGCCAAACAATTCTTCTTATAATCAACGCATTTGTAAAACTGATTTAAATCACAACAGAATTAAAATCGGTCATAACACGTCTATTTAAATAATATGAAAATTAGCATAAAATTTAAAGAATTTTGAAATGTTTAAATTCAAACAATTAGTCAGGCATCAGGTATGCAATTTTTTATAAGAATAATATTCATATATTCCGAAATAAATACCTACTCACACAGACTCTGATCTCGCCATTTTCTTCACTCAGCTTTGAGACCGTTCAAACTTTGCTTGTTGGTATTGAATAATTCAGATTGAACAACAGCAGTTCATAAATAAATATCACTGCAACAAATAAAAGCTGGAGCACTCAAGAATTTATTTGCATATCTCAAAGACAAATAACTATCTTGAAGGTGAAGAATTGACAGAAAAGAAATAAAATAAAAAGTACTGTTTAGTGAAAAAATTATCAGGCTTTACGTCAAAATTTAAAAGGTTAACATTATTTTTAAAAATATATACGATTTTATTTTTAAAAATATATATAATTTTCGGTTCATTTTTTATATAAATAAAAAATGAAAAATTATAGTCAAATGTGTCTTAATTATTCCATAAGCTCTAATGCAAATATCAAAGCTCAAAATTAAGTTAATTGTCCCGTTCTTTGTGCTCCAAGCTATTTTAGCATTTCATTATATTACACTTCTTCCGATATCTAATAAGTCAATACAGAAACCAATTAAAATAATGTTTTGATTTTAAGAAAATGTTATGAGAATCAGTAAGTCTAGAGTATGATAATAATAAATTCCTCTCTTTTTTGCTAAATCTGCTAGCTAGTCACTAAAGATTCAAGAATAATTTAGAGATTAGTTCATTAGTATGTTTAGATTTCAAAAATATTGTGATAGTGCTTTTATGAAATTAATTTATTTCTTATACACAGTTTTATAAGAGTGTAAATGAAAATATTATTCAAACGTTTGCTATAACTCTCTTTATATTCGCGTACCTCACCTGCTATGCAGTTGATCGTTGTAGCTCTATTATAGGTGTTTGATTTTGCGCTATATTACAAATCTCCAGTTTCTTTCTTTCTTGTTGTTAGAAAACTAGGATTTATTTTTTATTTGCTGCTACAAATCTCCGATTTATTTTTTTTTCTTTTTGTTAAGACTTATTTTTTATTGTTTCTACAAATCTCCAATTTCTTTCTTTCTTGCTTCGTCTTTGATGTAGAGAAACTATCAAACATGACCGCTCCTGTGGTTCAAATAACGATAGAAAACAATGTTCTGATTTCTCTGGTCTAAAAATGTGTTAATCTGAAACATATCGCAGGCATTGAGCGGAATGCGGAGATCTGTGTTGTATCCTCTAGAAGTAAGTACATGATATCAAGAATTAAAAAAATGGCTGGACAAGGTGAAGCACGATAAGACAACACAACTTCCGTTAATCTTTTCCACAAGGCGCGAAGCTTCAACAAACTCGAAAGTGATTCCGTCTAAGCGAGGAATGATAACCATAAAAGTTACATGTTCTCTGTAAATTAGTTAAGACACACGTTAGACTAATCAACGCTTTATGATGTTCTTTATTTACTTAGGATTGTAAAGTGAATAAGTGGTTATGCAAAATGCCTTCTTTTCCAATGTAATGCGTCCGACAGCGGTCGAAAGGTAAAGTCACTGAACATTGGTAATTTAATCTGGGTCCGATTCAGGCGAGAGCACTAGCTGCATGCAAGCTTTCGTGGTTTTTCCCATTTCTAACCTAGATACTCCTTTGAAAGTCCTCCACGAAGCCATCCCTCTTATTAAGCAGATAAACTTTGCGTGCTTTGCCATAATCAAATAAGCCAATCCAACCAACAGAATGAGCAAGCTCCCGCACTGTTACATTGGGCGCCCTGAAAAGGAAGGCGATTTTGTAGGTAAAGAAGTGCTGCCAAGGCGGTATAGTGGTTAAGTGAGTCCATTTCGATACCAAAGGGCCAGGGTTCGAATTCCGGAGACGGTACGGTTGTAGGAGGCAAAGGTGGCTAACCTAATTAGGTGCCTCCTTAAAAAAGCGACCACTACTAAGGCGTCCTCGGCCTGTAATTGGAGGGGAGATAAAAAAGGTAAAGGAGTTTTTGCTAATCCCTAAATATTCTTGAAATGCAGTACAGAAACAAAGTTCAGATTTTTTTCATTTACCTCATAAAAGATGTCGGAAAATATGTACTCACAATTGGGGTAATACTCAGCTGTTAGTCAAATGAACTGTAGGGCAAACAACTCTTTCCTTACTAAAGGGCAGTACACGTTGAACAGTGGCAATAACCCAGACTCGTGTAACAATAGTTATTGAATAGCCTTTACGTGTATTTTGTTAGCTTTTAAATCATTAGCAAATCAAACATTGCGTTTTCCCAAAGCAAGCATTTTTCACGTTTACCGAAGTCGTTGTCATGTGTAAACTCATTGTCATTCATTGCCCCGTATAAAAGGTGTATCTAAGTCATTCGTCATTGAAATATATTAGGTTTTAACTCGATAAACAGAATGATTATTTTGCATTTTATGTACCTTGACATAGTAATGATATTTTAAATACGCATACATACTTATTACATTTTATGACACGACGAAGGACAAAGGAAGTCGAAGGTTTTATTTCGTTTATAACATTGGTATAAGCGTATAATCCTTGTACGAATTCAGAAATAAATGCTTGGAGGCACTTAACGCAGTTTATCCAATGATGCGCTCAATTTACATGAATTAACGGAGGATGTGTAAACTGCTATTATCTCATCTCATTTCGAATTCATTGCCATCTAACTAGCGCCCTCTTCAATCAAATTCGAACTCAGTTCTCGGATGTGGAGAACAAATTCAGCAGAAGATAACTGTGCACGTCACCAAGAGTGCTAAATCGATATTTACTTGTCTCTGAAATTTCCTAGATTCCGAAACGCCTATTAACCGATGCAATTCAAATGACAGACTTGCATTATCACGCTGGTCTATTTCAGGAAATACACTGAATAATTTTTCGGTTTGCCTTTAATGATGTCTTTATGCATTTCATAGAGATAATTAAGTGCATTTATCTTGTGCATTTGCGCCGTTAGGTCTGTCATTCTCCAATAATAAACAACAAAGGCTTTCGCTTGTAATTAGAAATATTGAGAGGCATTCCATCTAAGTTTGGGTGCATATTTATTATTATTATTACTATTAAATTAAGTGCTAAAATTCTAAACATAGATGAAGGGATTTATTGCTGGTGTATTTTGGTATATTTTTGCCAATAAACTTGAGTGTCATCAGCCCAAAGGTGCGTTACACCCAAAGGACTACTAGCCTCAAAGCGACATTTTGCGTCGTTTCACTTTCTGCGTTGATACACATTTCAAAATATTACCACCAAATATTATCGCCATGCATTATATTTAAAGAAACTAAATAATGAAGAATCTGCATGAATACATGAATGTTTCTTGCATTGTGAAAAAACGACAGAGAGGAATTACCTAGAGGCATCAAATTTCGAATAACATAGTGCGCCAACCGAAAATAGTCACTTGGAAGCCCGAATTTTGAATTTCGAATTTGCTTTATTACCTATTTCAAATTTCCTAAACCATTAAGGAATTTTTGATTAAAAAACTCAATGACTTCAAGCTGAGCAATGGCAACACTGCACAAAAAAACATTTTTATCTCCAGCGCGCGAGACTATGTATCGGAAATTCTAAAGACATGCTGTTTTTGAATATTTTGTGATATTGCTGTTGAATTGAATTTTATGTGGTTTAAGTGTTAAGAACATGATATTTACTAAATAAAGGTAACACATAAAACGCTAAAAAATCCTAATAAAACATTAATAATAAAAAATCAGTAACATTTAGCATTCATTTGCAAAACATGGAAAATTCGCATATGAAATATCATGTTTATTTCGGAAAAATATATAGGGTGTTTATAAAGTCCTGGATCCATTTTTATGTTTAATATTTCATAAAATAGTGAAGATACAAACAAACTTATGGCATTTATTGATGGAATAACATATATATTTTCCTTTGCAGGTTTGAGTATCTTTACTTTTGTAAATATCGTCTGCGCCTGTGGTTAATTTCAGATAATTTCATTTTCCAGTCTAAATATCTGTACTTTTCAAAATATCGTCTGCTTATTAATTGCTTATTAATTCTAATTACGATCTGAAAAGCTCCATGAATACCGTGAGGCACAAAGGGATTCCCCAAAGGTTAATGTGGGGTGTGGACTAATGCACGACCGTGTCATTGGGCCTTTCTTTTTTACAGAAAAGACGGTCTTATCGGTCGTATACTTAGACATGTAAGAGCTTCAACCACATGTTTTTTTGCAACAAGATGGTGCACCACCTCATTGGGGTACCATCATTCGTAGTTCTTTGAATGATCATTTTACAGGAAGATGGATTGGGCGAGGAGATCCAATTCCTTGGCCACCCAGATCACCTGATATAACGCCACTGGACTTTTTCCTTTGGAGATTTGTAAAGGACAACATTTACAGGAGGAGAGTGTCTAACATTGATGACCTAAAAGACAGAATTACAACCGCAATAGCCTCTGTGGATGCCGACATGCTTGCCGGTACCTGGCATGAAATTGAATATCGACTTGATATTCTCCGCGAGACGAAGGGGGCACACGTGGATGTTCATTGACAAGGGTTATGAAACGTTTTGAGTCTATCTATTAATTTTAATCTATCTTTATTATTTTATGATTTATTAAACATAAAAGTAGGTCCGGGACTTTATAAACACCCTGTATAATCATAAATTACTCTGTGCATCCAGAACTCATAACAGTACTTTCCTGCTTTTTCAGACAGTTTATGAATTATAATGTAATAAACAGAACTGGCAAAGCAATATCAGTTTATAACATGAGTTACATTTTTCTGATTATTTTGCTGTAGCCAAATCAGGCTAACATATTGCACGAGTTTCCTTTTTTAACTCATGTATTTACTTCATAAAAGCTTATAGATCGGCCTTTCGTAGGTGCTCGACATTATTTATCAATTTTGGTTTTACTCGACATTTTTACAGAGGAGATAACTGTTTTTATACATATTTTTAAAAATAATAATAACAATAAAGAAAGATTAATGACACGCCGAGAGAAAATAAGAATTATGGAGTAGAGCTTAACATTTTATGAACTAGTAAAATAAAATAAGTAGAAAAGAATATAGCATAGCTTCCAGAATGTTTTTATACCGTACCGGTTTAATAAAATGTTTAGGGCAAAACACCGGACACCTCTTTTTTAATTTTGATTAAGAGATTTACTTTATGGCATATTAAGTATGAAATATTGAAAGGACAGGAAAAGTGCATTTTACACAAATATGTCGTAAGGAAAAAAATACAGAGAAAGAAAAGTCGGAGGTCTTTTTATATACTCTTAGTGTCGAATTTAACAGCTGTGATAAACGTTATTAAATAATGCTTCAGATAAGAATATTATGCGCCCTTTAGAGTCGATAGCAGTGGGTTGTTTATTTTAACTTTCAGTAAAATTTAAATTTGCCGATCAGATATAATCTCATGTTATTGTATTGTTCATGAACAGAAAGTATGAGATAAGTGTAATTTAAACCAATATTTATGGAAGTTTAGGTTCCTTGAGTATGACCAAAACATGTACCAAAACCTCTTGTAGAAAACTATATGCCTAAAATGCTTGTAGATTGGTTTATTGACATTATGACAAAGCACACTAAGGCTGTCTGCCTAAGCGGAGGGATGCCTTCGTGGAGGGCTTTCTAGGGGAAATTGGCTTCTATACATGTTACACATGAAGAAACCACGAAAACGCCAATGCAGCCAGCCCGATCACGGGATTCGAACATCGGACCGAGCTACCAGTGTTCAGCAACTTTACCCCTCGGCCACTGGTTGGCTAAAATTACTAGTAGAAAAATCTAATTATGTGTTCACCACGTGACTTCCTTGTACGGAATATTAAATTATACGCATTTTTCCTTTAAATTATACGCATTCTTTCTTTTTCATTTCATTTAAACTTATTGGATTGAATTAAATCTACTTGGTTGATAGCGCATAAACCACAATGGAATAAATGCACTGTTTAAAATTCACTATACTTGTTTATACACTCTGGCACTAGGTTCACTTAACAGCGTTATATCTCGTTCATTTTATGACTCAGAATGCACAAAAATTGTATCATCTGAAGAATTATCTAATCGTTGCCACATGTTCCATTCAAATACTGTAATAAATCTCAAACGATACATAAAAGAAATTAAACAAAAAAAAAATAAATAAATAAAAAACAGTTTTTCACAGACGATTCAGTATTTCTCATTCAATTAATTCAGTTCTGCATTCGCGACCAGGCAAAAATACATAAAAACTCAAAATATTTATATTAAAAATTACGAAGTATATCTTACACACTTATGTCCTCCAATAAATTCCAGAACAGATTAAGCATGATTTAATTCGCAATAATAAAAGCAGTGGGTATCTTTGTCGTTGCGAAACATAGTTTTCTCTAGAACGGCAACAAATCCACTATTCTGCTAAATTTCAAATGTAAACAAATAAGACTGCTACGGTAAAAATAATTAGGCTTAGACACACTTAAACAACTTTTAAATCGTTGATAATTCTACAAATATTGCATGCAGATACACTAAAGGCATAAAAAGCTTAACCGAAAGATAAGAACAACATAATTCAATCATTTTTAAAGCAAAAAATGCGCAATTTACCACCCTATAAGAATAAAAAAAATCTGCGCTCACTGAGGTGAGTAACAGAGTGGGTATATATATATATATATATATACTTTTAATGAGGCCGATTGCAGCCAATAGCATTCCTATACACAAAATTTCAACTTTCTGAGACAACTCGTTTTTGAATTCAACAGACGCCACGAAAAAAATCTCTTTGGAAGCAGTTTTATAATTTTTTGGGAGGAAAAAGGGACCTTTATTCTGCCCTTACGCACAGACGTTACGCAAAAGCATTGTCAAATTGCATTCGGTTATTTTTACCGCTATTTATATTATGAAATATGGTACCCAGAATTTTTCATAATTACAATACTACTTGTTATTTACTTCGTACAAGGAAGTAAAGAAAAACTATAACGTAACTCGTTTAAAACCAATAAACAATTTTCTATTTTACCTGAAAGTGATATAAACATCAGAAGTTCTTTTTATTATGATGCAGAAATGTAGTTTTGTTTATCACTTACAGGTGTCTTTTATTTCATGCCACAGGTAAATGAATTCTTAAAATGTTGCTCCTAGCTGAAGATCAGATTTATCTGATTTTACAGGAGTACCTCATTATCAACAACTAATTCTGTACGGTTAAGGTAAAATATACAGTAATTGTATACGGTTAAGAACTAACCAGCTAGTCAATGACTGCAAAAGACTGTAGCATGAAATTCCGTCTAGTCTGATTTCACAATTATAAGTTATTTTAATCAAATAAAATCGAGATAAAAATATTTATTGACTCTTTGAGCTCACAATTACACCTATACATGCGATGCGACAACGCTTGTGTATTTTCTAATGTAGTCGTTTCCTTGTGGAACTATGGTGTTGGGTTTCATGACCTTACACGCCATTTTCAAGCCAACTTTTGCAAAGAAATTAAGATACAATTAATATTTTTGTGTGTTATTTATTAGAAAATGGACTATTATTGTTCATTATTTTTGCATTTAAAATATTACTGCAGGATCTGCAACAGGCTTTTGTAGGTGATACGAATTATTTGTAAGAAAACTGTGTAACGTACTAATACAGTAAACTTATGAAATTTTTGTGTATATATGACTATGTGTTTGTTTTTATAAATTTACTAGCGGAGGTACCCGATGCCAGTTAAGTTAGATTGAAAGTAATGTATCTAACAACAGAGAGAAGGATGATACCACGATAAACCTTCTCTTATAACGATACAAAAATTACGATTCATAGTCATACATTTTTCAGTCTGATGCGATAAGGAATCCACATAAAAATTTCGATAAAAAAATAAGCTAATTCTCTCTCATTATATCAGCAACAATAGCACGCAGTTTTTAATGATTTTTGTCTATCTAATCAAATGGTCGTAAAAGCTCAAGTTCCGTCCAATATTTCATCTATATTCAATTTTAGTCGATTAAATGTGGCAAAATATTTACCACAATTGATCAGAAATCAACAATGACAACAAACAAACAAATACACAAACAGACATTCATCTTTATATGTATAGATTTTGTAAAATTTACAAATTTTTGATTAACAAACTCTTCGATTTGAAAGCGAGCAGTAGCAGCTCTTTTCGAATTAAAGCATTTTTATCTTCAACGCGCAACGCTGTTGCCACTCGGAGAAATGAGTGCGAAAATCAGAGTTTTTAATTATAATTTCGGCTGATTAAAGTCGTACGAAGATGGGAACAGCCGAAATGGCTTCACAGGAAATTTTGGAATCGGGAATAATGTTTGGCAATGCTATTCTTATTTCATCGTAAAACTTCAACATTTTTTCTTAACAAACTTTAGGATTTGAAAGCGAGCAGTGGCAACAACTTTCGAAATAAAGCAGACTTTCATCGCCAGCTTGCGAGACTGTAGCCAAAACGAGGGCTAATATTAATTTTTTTTCCGAGTTTTTAATTAATATACCTGATTTTAGCTACTTTTTTGAAAAATGTAGATGTCGACCTTCTCCAGGATCCAGAAAAGAATTGTAGAAAGTTTGGTGACGATAGCTATAGTAGTGACTAAGTTATTAGAAGACAACAAAACACGCAGTACATAGATACTGTTGTGTGTTTTATTTATCTGTCGTTGTATTTGGTGAATTTTATGCATAATATTTGCAGTATACTTTTGTTTAATTGAATAGGAATCCAGGTATTACATTTATAAGCGTTCACTTTGCGTGTTATATTTTAGATCTTGTAACATTGAGTTGAGCAACAGTTGAATTGAGAAGATAGCTCAGTTATAAGCTGACATATAGGCAAAGCCCATTTGACGGGCCTTGGAGTACATTTTTGTCGCCTCTTGACTACTTCTTGCCAATCCGATGATTTTCTGGAAGTTTACGGAAAATGCTTTTTCCAAACACTAGAAACGGTTTTTCCTGAAGCTTTCAAAAATACTTTACAAACTTATAAGTACGGCTGAGAGAACCAATGCGTCTGTTAGTTCAATAACATGCCACTGTAATTGAGCTTTTCACTTTGCTTTGCCAGTGATTTTTTGATCTGTGATATTTCTCACATTTTGAAAAGAATTTGTCTTATTTCTATTTTTTACCCTTGAGTTAGCTTGTGTAAGCTGTTATTCATCTGAAGAGAATATAAATTTCTTAGTATTAGTCTGGTATAATCATGAAGGATATCTATATTAGTAGATAGGCCCGCAACGTTTTTAAGCCTAACACAAGGAATTTTATACTTTTTCTTCAAAGCTGTTATTTGTCTGAAGAGAATAAAAATTTTATTGTTAATCTAACATAATTATTAAGGGATTTCTACTAGTGGTTAGGCTCGCAACAATAAAGCTTAACACGAAGAATTTTATAAATCTTTACGACACAACGTATACTTATATATTTTGTTTTTAAAGCCAAAATCAGGTCCTAAACTAGTTTTATTATTTAACGGCTTAAAGTCTTATACACCCCTGCTAAAAAAATAAGAAACAAAGGCAAAATACAGAATAAAACAAACTGACTGACTAATTTAAGGGTAGGATGACAAGTTTCTAAATCTTAATTAAAGTAAGCAGAATATATCCATAGTATAAGCGAAGACTACCTTATTTTAGTCTCCCACTCTGTCTAATTAATTGCACGTGGAACATCAAAGTAAACAATCTTTTTCCAGCAGATTAGTGTAAACATCAGGATCATAAGGTAGAATAAACAGTCAGCCTAACCTGCCTTACGCTCTTGTCTAAATTTGAAACTTGTACCTTATTTGTACTTTAAATTAATTTGGATTCTTCTGAAAGTTGACGAAAACAAGAAATATAAGCACAAAATGTATAAGGTAGCTAGTTAATTAAAACCCTATAATTAGTTCTTAACAGTGCTCGTAAAATACACTGCAATACGGTACACATCCCTTTTCGCGTAGAATTGAAATCTAAGTAAGCGACACACTTACGAAAATTAATGCAAATTTACTATTATAGTAATTATTTGTCGTGTAAAAGCTAACATTATCTCTTTGGTACAATGATTAACAGAATCTAAATATAACATCAAACATAATTTGAATATTAATAGTCATTTGAAACTTTTCATAGAAAAAGTCTTCAATTAAGTAAAAATATGTTTTTAGAAATGTGATGAATATATGAAATGTATACGTGATTTTACATAATATGGTTGTTCTTTCAGCAACTGAATGTATTTCTTTAAGTATTTCTTAGAACTTCCGGTACGATGCAGGATATTCAGATTTTCTTCTAGCACGCGTTGTTCAACTGTACTATTAAGCGAAATTAATGGATATTAAGAGTATATATGAAGAACGAATATGACACAAAATAGTTTTACATAGAAAATATGCTAATTAATCAATGTATAAAATTTAATTAATTGTATGTAATAGTTTACACAGGGGGGTTATAATTAAAGTTATCCTGTTTAGATCTATGTAGAGTTATTTCTGTTAGACCTATTTCATTGAAACTTGGTATATACGCTACTGGGGAAAAGGAAATTGCAATAAAAAGTAATAGTTCAAATTTCGCCCACCAGGTCAGAAGAACCAAAAACACGAACTTTTTTAATCACAACATTTGTTCGATGTGCATTAGTCTCACTTTCAAAACATATTATAACGTGATCAGCAGCAGCGCAAAGAGATTTTTCACCAATTGCAGCAGCATGACGTGTTATGCTTCTTTCAGGCATATATCGTGTGCTTCCTTCATAGGCATGGCATTTTATTAAATTCCCATAATCAGATATCACAGCTATTTAAGTTCGGAGAACGAGGAGGCTCAACAATCATCAGGAAACTTCTCAAAATCATCCGATCATCTCCAAAGTAGACAAAAAGCAATGCCTTCATTGGTTTGGAAATGTGAGGTGATGCATCATCTTGCATTCTCGTTCTTATAAGGCAAGAATGCTGCTAAAGAAGATCACAATAACGCGCACACGTGACGAAACACTTTTGATTTTTTTGCGGAGTGTTCTTCTCAATGAAAAACGGATCAAGAATGAAATCGGTTGTAAATCCATACCATAGAGTATTGCCATCAGGATGCATAGGCATAGATTATTTACTTGCAGTACCCTATGTAGTATACTGTAAACTGTATCAGACAGTTTTGAGTTTTAACTGCTCCATCTAGGGTAAAATGCGACTCTTTCGATCACAAAATATTCCAAGGCCAAGAATTGTCAACGGCTGTTCTAGCCTAAAAGAAGGTTAGCAAAATCAGAGCGCTTGTCGGGGGTCTGCAGAATGCCCCCTCTTGCGGAACTTGGATCTTGTATGGATACCACTTCACAATGGATCGCAGAACCCTTAATAGTCTATAGTACTATTGACCAAGAGATAGATGAATCACGTGACACCGCTTGAACACTTATCGCAGAATACTGGGAGCCGGATGCTCTTTCGGCCACAGCAAAGGCGACTTCTTCCCCACTTTTATTTGAAATCCATTTCCGTCATTTTTCTCGCAGTGCACACAACTTCACAGTCTTTTAAGATTTAGTACTCATCTTTTTCGAAACCTGCTTCCACATATGCCCTTTTAGAAAGCCTTTCAAGCGTCGATATTCTCGCAAGTTTAAAAACTACTGCCGTTCTCAATAAACAACTTTGTAAGGTTTTAGTTAAACTAACCAAGTTTATTTTAATTTAAATCTTTTCTATCTCCTCTCTGCTTCAACTTCCTGTCAGAAGAAGCGCGCGTTTTTAGCTTATGCTAATTTTTGAAGTTCAGCCAAGCACTATTTAAGCCAGAGGTAAAAACCTCTCAGTTGTGTGAGAGCTTTGCCTCAGATCACGGTCACGCTGCTCAACGTTCGCCTGACCAGCTAGCAGTTTAAATTTATAAGCCATAGTGCTTACTACGTGATTGCTTTGTAAAATAAATTAAAGTGCGGTAGTATTTAGTATATCTTGCTACGCACCCTTTTCGGTAGAGGTCAACTTCCGCGAATTGCTCTGCGAAGCAAAGTTTAATTTAAGTTCTATTTTAATTTATTTAAATTTATTTGATTGTTAAGTTCGACCAAAGTGTGGTCTGTTACGTTCTGTATCTCTCCCGAATTGGGAGGTTTGTATTTAATAGTGATTGAATAAAAGAGGATTTCAAATCCCTTCACGTGCAGTTATTCTCCAGCCCAGCAGTTACATCAGAACATAGCGTACCTTCCGCTCCCTGTTCCAGTTCAGGACTTAGAACGTAAGGATAAGAACCCTTTACAGAATTTACAATGTTCTCAAAGAATACACACAGAATGCTAAGTCCTGATAATGGCGCCCGCACAAAAAGAAGAGGATGGCCTCAACAACAAGAAGACGAACCTGAGACACCTGCTGTACCTGTCCAGAATCCTGAGATAGCACCTCCTGGCATAGAAGGATTCGGCTACATCGTACAAACCATGCGAGCAGCCATGAAGCCAGCGGCAAGTTTTGACGGCAAGACAGCCGTAATCAATTTCCTGGAAAAGCTAGACTCCCACTTCATGCTATATCCAGTCCACGAATTTCAGAAAGTCGCTCTTGCTACCAGCGCTTTGAAGGGCCAAGCGCTAAGTTGGTTCAAGTGCATCGGAAAGAATCTCTTGGGGGAACCAGGAAGCCCCACATACACGTATGAAAATTTCAAGAATTCTCTAGTGAAAGCATTTCCCGTGGTGCGAGATCGAGCCAGATTGGAAGCTGAACTGTTTAGCCGATACCAAGAAAGAATAGAAGATTTGTCTAATTTTATTTTGAGGAAAATTCAAGTTTTCAAGCTTTTGTATGGAAGTCGCCCGGATCCTGAAATTATTCAAGTTATACTTCCTAGGCTACTGCCCCAAGTTCAAGATTTCATCGAACTAAGAAATCCAACAACATTAGACAGATTATTTGAGCTCGCGGTACAATTTGAAAGCCGAAGAACAGCCGACAACGAACGACGACGCCAATTTGAGCGAAGAAGTCAGTGGAGTTCGCCAAGACCGCAGCAAAAGCAAAATCAAAGTTACGGGAATAAGGCGAAGCAATGGCCGAAGAAAGATGTGTCTCCTAAAGCGAGCGGCGAACGAAGGGAATTTAATAGAAGAACAAGCAAAGATTCCGAGGGCAACCAGAAGAAAAAGAATTTAAACTAAGAGGGATTTCTTCGAGGAAGGTGAAGAAGTCCGAAGCAGCGCAAAACCCTTCCAAAATCAATTTAAACACCGTGGTCGTTAAGAATTTGAGTTTGCCGAAGATTGAAGTTCTAATCAACAACATACCGGCGACAGCCCTCTTGGATACAGGAGCCCAAAGCAGCTTCGTATCGGAAAGATTCTTTAAGAAGCACTTTCGACGTTACAGAATTTTTAGTGCAAGAGACACGGATGTCATAGCGGCCCAAGGAGAAAAATGTAGCTGTTTAGGAAAAGTACCATTGTTCGTGCGTATCAACAACGAACAGGTAAGAATCCTGTTTTATATTGTGCGTAACCTGCAGACTTGTATTATTCTAGGTGTGGACTTTTTTAGTTTGGCAGAAGCAAAAATTGATTTCAAGGGGGGAGAACTAACATTAAATATGAAGCCAATTGAAGCGAAGAATGATAAGCCCCCGCAGCTGGACTTGGAACATTTACAAGCAGAGGAAAAAGAGAAAATCCAAGGTCTGGTAAGTCACTTTGCGAATTTATTTAGTGATGTACCAGGCTTTACGCAGGTGGTGAACCACGACATTGACACGGGGGACGCTCAGCCAGTTAGGCAAAAGCCATATAGATATGATAGGACAAAAGAGGAAATAATTGAACATCATATTAAAGAGATGTTAAAGAATAAAATCATCACGCCAATTTCTAGCAGTTATGCTAGCCCCGTTGTCCTGTGTAAGAAAAATAATGATTACCCGATTACGCACCCGAAGCGGTGGCGTTTTGCTATAGATTATCGCAAGTTAAATTCAGTTACAAAATATCCTGTATATCCGTTGCCGATAATTGAAGAAATTATTCGAAATATTTCGTCTACAAAATACATGACTACATTAGATCTCACGAGTGGCTATTTTCAGATTGGGGTAAAACCCGAGGACGTACACAAAACCGCGTTCATAACGAAATCTGGTACGTACGCATTTCTTAGAATGCCGTTCGGATTATCCGGCGCGCCGGCAACGTTCCAAAGATGTATGGACATCGTCTTAAGACCAGTCCTTGGTAAAAGCACTTTCATATATTTAGACGATATTATAATTACGAGTAGTACTCTAGAACAACACTTACAAGATTTAAGAAAAGTATTTTCATTGTTAAACGAAGCTGGTTTAAAGATAAATGCGTCTAAATGTAAATTTGCCGCAAAAGAGTTACGTTATTTAGGATTTAAAATTTCCCAAAAGGGAATCGAAACGGATCAGTCAAAAATAGTAGCCATTAGAAATTATCCTGTTCCTAAAACAGCGAAGAAATTATCGTCGTTTCTCGGGATGTGTTCATATTACCGGGCTTTCATTAAAGACTTTGCAAAAATAGCTGAGCCACTGCTAAAGTTGAAAAGAAAAAAAGCTAGGTTTTCGTGGTCAGCAGAAGCCAACTTGGCGTTTCAAAAATTGAAAGACGCATTGACTCAAGCTCCCGTCTTAAAATTTCCAGAAGGGGATAAGGGATTAGAGATTTCAGCGGACGCTTCAGATTTCGCGATTGGTGCAGTGCTTTCCCAAAATGGTCAGCCCGTGGCTTTTTTCAGCCGAACATTAAATGAAACCCAAAGAAACTATTCCGCAACAGAGAGAGAAACTCTCGCAGTGTTAGCATCAGTACAGAAATTTCGTGTGTTCTTTGGAAGTTCTCCAGTAACTGTATATACCGACCACGCGGCGGTCACTAGACTCTATTCTGGAAAAAATTTATCACCCAGATTAATAAGGTGGGCTCTCAAATTACAGGAATATAACCTAATAATTAAACATACGCCGGGAAAAGAAAATGTTGTGGCAGATGCTTTAAGCAGAATTAACTTAGATGAAAATGGAAGTGTAATTAAGATAGCCATGTTAACATCCAAAGTATTAGATTCTCGTGAAACAGTAATAGCCGAACTCAAAAAAGATCCGGAGTTCAAAAATATATACAATTATTTGGCCGACCCTGAGAATTTCAATCATCCGGATATTGTGCCGATAAGAAATAGGGCCGAAAATTACGAATTAATTGACGGACTGTTATTCTATACGAAAGCTACTAATGAGAATCATGAATATAGACCGGTTATCCCAGCTAGCATGAGGTTGAATGTATTAGAAGAGTTGCATGATTGTGCCATTTCGGCTCATTTAGGTATAAGAAAAACTGTTCAGAGAGTTCGCGAGGCAGTTTTCTTTCCAGAACTGCAAAAGTTTACTAGGGCGTATGTCCAGTCGTGCCCAACATGTCAATTAAATAATTATGTTAATTTCCGCCCGGCCGGGTTCCTAAATAGTATTAAATCAGAATTCCCAAATCAAATAATAGGCATCGATTTACTTGGACCTTACCCTCGAAGTAAAGTTAATAAAAGCCGATATCTTTTAGTTATAGTGGATCATTTTAGCAAATGGTTAGAGTTAATTCCGTTAAAACGCGCGTCTGCAAAAATTGTAGTAGATTCAATTCTAAATAAGTATATTTTAAAATACGGGGCGCCCCTAAAAGTTATTTCAGACAATGGTCCTCAGTTTGTTAGTAAAATGTTTGAGGAAATGTGTGCAAAACTGGGCATACGTCATCTAAAGATGGTCCCGTATCGTCCGCAGTCAAACATAGCGGAACGGGTGAATAGAAATGTAGTGAAAATAATTCGTAGTTATGTGAAAAACTATCACTCTACCTGGGATAGCCATATAAATGAATTTGCATTTGCCCTTAGGACCGCCAAACACGATACTACACAAAAAACACCCGCTGAACTCTTCTTAGGAAGAAAGATCTTGACCCCCCTAGATAAACTGTTCTTTGTACAGGAAAGGGCAGAAGAATTTAAAATGAGTGATATACAAAAGTTAATACGGGAAGCGACGGAAAATATAGAAATGGCCCAAAGAAAACAGAAATTGTACTATGACCTAAAAAGAAGAGAGGTCAAGTACAATGTGGGAGATGAAGTGTTGAAGATTAAACACAACTTGTCAAATGCCCCAGAGGAAAAGGTGGGGAAATTTTTTCCGCGTTTTGAAGGCCCGTTCACAATTGAACAAATTACGGGGGCAGTGGTTATATTAAAAAGAAATGATGGTCAAACGCTCAAAGCGAATGTGGACCAAATAAAACCGTTCTATAATCGCAGCAAAATGGCTGTATTTAAAGATTCGTTTCAGGATCCGAGGCAATCGACTAGCCAGGAAGATATACGTCAGCAAAAACAGCAGGAACCAGCTACAACGGCATCGAAATGTCAGAAGAAGAAAGCTCCCCCCCAACAAAGAAATAAGAACCAAAAAGGTGGTTTCAAAAGAAAGTCTCACGATGCAGGTGAACAAATCTACGAACGGAATTACGAGCGCACCAAGAGAAGAAAGCAGAATGGGCAAGGGAAGCCCAATGTATCCAAAAGAACTGTGGAATCATCGGACAGGTGCCTGAGAAGCAAGAAACGTCGATTGCAGCCTGAGAATCAACTTCCCGAATACAGCAGGAACCAGGACAAGCAACGAGCAAGGGCCCAGGAGAGAAGGGCCCAGTCCACCAAACGTCCAGCGGAGCAACCTCCTCTACAAAGGAAATTGCCGAGGATACAACGACGGAATTTCAAAAGAAAAAGAGACGAGCAGGCTCCGAAAGAACAACGAAAAACGAGGAAACTGAACCAGGCCACAACTTACTCAAGTTTTAAAGATTGGGCCAAGAAAAGGATGGACGATCATAATAAGATAAGTACAATTTCGTATTCAAAAGTTTAGTTAATTTTTGAGTATACTGCAAGTTGCAGGACTGATTTTACCTCAAGCGAGGTTGACTTTTACGCCAAGTGAGCGATAAGTTCTCATATGGAAAGTAAAATGTTTTGTTAAAAGAAATTGTAATTCTTAAAGATTTAAAATTACTTAATTTTGTAAATAGATTAATTCTGTAAAAGCAATGAATTGCTGAAAAGAATATGTTAACTAAATGATTTTGTACGACGCTTTGTCTAAAGACTTGTAAAATGTCTAGAATGAAAATTCGGAAAATTGAAAAACACGATTTAGTCTGTAGACTATTAATTCAATGTAATTTGATATTTCAAGAAAGTACCTTGAGAAAGGAATAGGAAGCACTTGCTGTAAGCTTAGAAATTTAACCTATATTTCTGTAAGCTTAGAAATTTAACTTCTATTTGCATTTCAGGATTGCTGTGAAATTGTTAATGTGTTATGAAATGTAACAAATAATATTATGCTAGCAATGCACGTTAAGTGCAATATTAATGTGAATGTTGTGTGCAAACTGCGAATTTGTATGCATGAAAAGTTAAAGATTCACTATTTTAGAATGCAAGTGTTAATTAGGCTCTCCACCAAATACACTTAAAGTGTTAGACATAAAGCTAGTGAGAACCTTAGGATTAGCTGGTTATAGGGCGTTTTTTTCAGGTCTCGTATGTCAAGTTCTAACTAATGTTAGTCGATTGTAGGTGGAAGAGTTGAACACCCCCGAACACATAAAAACCCGCAATGGCGGTTTGCTTTACATCCAACACCGGTGAGAGAGCATACGGGGGAAGAATTTAATTGTGCTTGAATGATAATGTGTGTGTGCAAAATTACACAGAAAAAAAAAAAAAGGATTTGTACCACTTAGAATTATTCTGTTATTATGTCATACTAAAGTTGTTTTCCTTCCAGATTTTGCTGGAAGGAGTAAGACTGTTTGAAGAATAAGACTTGAAAAAAAAAATGTTGAAGATTGTTGTTCCAGAAAATTTCGTCTGTATTTTACACAAACATATATTGCCTTGTAAGAGTTGGCCTAAGTTTAGAACAGTGAAATTTTCGACTATTTAGAATTGCTAGTTTTCAACATGGTCCGTTTGGACCAAAGTAGTTTAACTATCGCAATTCTGGCGGGAAGTATGTAAGGTTTTAGTTAAACTAACCAAGTTTATTTTAATTTAAATCTTTTCTATCTCCTCTCTGCTTCAACTTCCTGTCAGAAGAAGCGCGCGTTTTTAGCTTATGCTAATTTTTGAAGTTCAGCCAAGCACTATTTAAGCCAGAGGTAGAAACCTCTCGGTGTGTGAGAGCTTTGCCTCAGATCACGGTCACGCTGCTCAACGTTCGCCTGACCAGCTAGCAGTTTAAATTTATAAGCCATAGTGCTTACTACGTGATTGCATTGTAAAATAAATTAAAGTGCGGTAGTATTTAGTATACCTTGCTACGCACCCTTTTAGATAGAGGCCAACTTCCGCGAATTGCTCTGCGAAGCAAAGTTTAATTTAAGTTCCATTTTAATTTATTTAAATTTATTTGATTGTTAAGTTCGACCAAAGTGTGGTCTGTTACGTTCTGTATCTCTCCCGAATTGGGAGGTTTGTATTTAATAGTGATTGAATAAAAGAGGATTTCAAATCCCTTCACGTGCAGTTATTCTCCAGCCCAGCAGTTACATCAGAACATAGCGTACATTCCGCTCCCTGTTCCAGTTCAGGACTTAGATTTTGAGGATAAGAACCTTGTAAGTAATTCACCATGTTTGCAAAGAGTATGCACAGAACACTAAGTCCTGATAACTTAATCTTTCTTCTTCTGTAAAAGCATGGTGAAGAGTGGTTTTAAGGCCTTGTCTACTAGCTTTCTAAAACTCTTCAAATTTGCATAACGTTCATTCTACATTGCAAGAAAAGCGCCATCTTTCGGTCGAAATTTAAACTATTTATTTTTATCTCATAATTCTTTTCCCCATGATCCATACAGCGTATGTACCAAATTTAATGAAATAGGTCCACCAGAGCTCTACATAGGTATCTGTAATTATAGCCACCTTGAATTCCACAGGGTATGTGTCGGACATGTTGAAACTACGGAAATTAGGTCGCAGTGCGCCGCCAGGCATTCTTAACGAGCTCCAAGATTCATTACTATAGGGATAGGTGTAACTGACACAACAAGTGATCAACAACACGACTTCCAGCTTGCCACATCTTTGTCAAACATGCATTTTAGGTTGAGAGTATCATATCCGTTATTAGAGGACCCAATCGCCAAATCCTGGTGGTGGAGAATCATTATCCACCACCTTTTTGTTCGGCCGCAATGTAGAAACATTAGGTATTTTTGAAGAAGGAGTACATGAGAAATGAGCAATGCCCTTTCCGGGACTCGAACCACGGACCTCTCGAAGAAGCGCTGAGCATGCTGACCACTACACCACGAAGACACGCCAAGAAGGCGGAAGAAATACCTTATAAGCTTCCTTCGTATAAACGTACATCTATCTTCTCCATATGTAACATTTTGCAGAATAACAGGACTTTACATTGCTATTTTATTAGTGTAGCCAATATATAATGTACTAAGCTATCCTTAGTTATTTATAATATTCAAATTCTTATGTTCCCATAACACTATGCTATCAATTTATGGTAGTCAATTGCAGATTCTTTATATGCAATAGTAGCTTAATGTTATAATATTATCATTTATGATACAATGATGCACCTTTTATTTAATTATCAATTAATTTTAATTACTAATATCTGTCTTATAAGTTTATTTATTATGTTTCTCTTTTCAATTGTAACTTCTTGGCTTTAAAATTTTGTTCTTTATTTCTCCACTGTTAATTACATTTTCAACAGTTCTAATGTAATCCTCAGTCTAAATATGTTTTCAATTTTGTACTACTTTTTGTATGTAATTTTGTCTTAACTTCGCCCCTGTATGGCACTGTAACTGTTTTTTTTAATAAATGCCCGGATGTTGGGTTGAGTTGGGTCTGGGGGTGCCTTTGGCTCGTAGAGCTGCCCCCTGGATGGTCCGGGCGTCGGGTTTCGGTGTCTGGGGTGTGATGCTTGTGTGGCTCCATCTCTCTGGCTCTAGACAGAGATGGGCGCGGTGCAATACCGATTCACCATAATGGTAAAGGGACAGTGCCCGTGCCCCCCGTCTCCTGTCACCTGTAATTATGAGAAAAAAAAGATCTTGATAGCATTTTGCATTGATAAGATTGTAGAGACATTAGGTTATTGCGAAGCAGGAGACATGAAAAATGAGCAACGCCTTCGCCGGGAATCGAACCACGGACCTCTCGGTTACGCGTCGAGCATGCAGACCACTACACCACGAAGGCATACGAAGAAGGAGGGAGAAATACCTTATATACTCCCCCTTTTAAAGGGCGACTGGGGTTTTGGGGACCCAATCGCCAAATCACGGTGGCGGAGAATCATCATCCACCACCTTTTAGTTCGGGCGCCAGTGTAGAGACATTAGGTTATTTAGTAGCAGAAGACATGAAAAATATGCTATTCCTTCGCCGGGAATCGAACCACGGACCTCTGAAATACCGGCTCAGTGTGCTGACCATTACACCACGAAGGGACGCTAAGAATGTGGGAGATATGCCTTATATACTCCCCTTTTTAAAGGGCGACTAGAGTTTTAGGGGACCTAGTCGCCAAATCCTGGGTGTGGAGAGTCATCACCCACAACCCTTTTAGTTCGGGCGCCATTGTAGAGACATTAGGTTTATTTCGAAGCAGGAGACATGAAAAATATGCAATTCCTTCGCCGGGAATCGAACCACGGACCTCTGAAATACCGGCTCAGTGTGCTGACCATTACACCACGAAGGCACGCTAAGAATGTGGGAGATATACCTTATAAGATGTTATGCTTCTTTAAACGTACATTATAACTGATATGACGAAGACGTTAAGAAAAAATGTTGGTATTATGGATGTTTTAAAGTTAAAATAGTCAAAAATATAATGTGAATTGAAATAAAATAACATAACTCTTACCATTTCGCTCTGCAAATAAATGCGTATGTGTTTTAAAGATTCCGGTTATGTTTTTCAAAGGTGTATTATTCTTTAACAAGGTTTCGTTCATAAAAAAGTGCATTGGAAAATGAATCAATGGAAACTGGCATTCATTAATGATAGTCGTACTTTACATTTGATTAAAAGAATATTCTGAATCCATGTGTTTAATCATACTTAACATGAAATGTTTTTATTAGCATTCAAGCTCAAAAACACAAAAATCTTCTTCATAACAGCATATCGCCTCTAAATCGAGTAAAGCGATTAAGTATAATTTTAATCACTTCGAAACATTTGTGAAATAAGTACTAAAAGCCGGATATCCTTAAGGATGTTTAAAATGAGTAATGTAGCACTGCTCCTTCGCATCGCAAATTAGCACTGGTTATCATTACTTACGGAAAAATCACAAAAGTCACGATTACTCAAAATATTACTTGTAGAATTTAATTAAACTGACCAACAGCATGCAACACATAGTAAGGTATATAATAAAATGATAATACCTTATAAGGGAAAAGGTAAACTACATGATTTTAGGCACAACTTCAGTAATTGCATGTTTTCGATTTGTATGTTTTCCTCTGAGGTCTTCCGGTGCTTTACCGTTAAAGGCTACAGCTTCTGTTACTTTGGAATCTGTTTTTTTCTGGTAATGCTGTGACATGAAACAAAGACTTTTATACAGACTTGCAGATAATTACGTTGCCCATATTGAAAACAATATGCTCGACAAGAGCAATAGTCAGTCTGCGGGCATTCCTCATTTTCCTAAAAGAGAACATCGACGCATCATGGGCAAAAGCAAACGGGCGACGTAATGATTTTTGGCATTAAATTCCCAAAGTACATTAAAAGCTTTGAGAATTCGTTTTTTTTTCACAAATAAAATCATGGAAAACACCGAAAAAATTTGTATTCAATGTCAAGTCCTAAGTCACGGGTATGAGGCTCACCAGCGGACGAGCTGTAAAGCCGATAAACAGTGCAGTTCGGTCCGAGATTCGAATTCCGCCGAACGAGCCGGCTGCGTATGCGTTTTCGTGGTTCTCGTCATATGTAACGTGTATACGAGCCATTTTATCGTAGAACATCCTCCACGAAGCCATCCCTCCCCTTAGGCAGATAGCTATCGATGAGTGCTTTGCCATAATCAAATAAATGTAAATCAAACATAACTCAAATGTGATTATTTTTAAAACTTTCACAACATCGCTGATTCTTCCTGCTTTCTTTCCCTTCTCAGCACTAAATCGTAACCTGCCCTGGAATCTTTAGTCGCCCCGTTCACAAGTACTACGATGCCAAAAGAGACAAGAACGAGCACGAAAAAGCATGATAAAGGAAAATGGACATAAATGCTACTTTCTTTTTGGCGCGAGGACAAAATTGTTTCCCCAGTGCGAAAATCTTTCCTCAGTTACAGCTACCGATATGAATACTGTTACGTTCTACGGGTTAATGGATTTGGAGTAATTGATGATTACACTTGATGAAGCATCAAAATACAATTTATTCATCAGTATTACGCAGGACAGTTCCAAAGACATCTTTAGAGCCGTCGAAAACCTACGATAAACACGCTGGAACAATCAGCAACACAGCCTTCATGCTTTAACGGGGAAGACAGCTTCACGGCAACAGGGTATATATAGCTTTAACCCACTTTCGAGAATAGTCTCGGGAAATCCGCTAAGAATTAATTATAGAATGTTCTCGCTCAGACTATTCCATATCAGCAATTTTGTAGCAAATGGGATATTTTGCGCCAAATCTGGCACACTTTCCTTTCCTTGCCACATTCTGGCAACCCTAACCCCGCTTTGCAGAGAAGCTATGTCACTGCAGCTAGGCATTTCACAAAAATACTTTTTCTCTTGAAGCGACGTATAATGTAGAAGTTATTTCTATTGCCCACTAGATGGCACTATTACTTCAGTTTTCACAAAAAAAATGGAAATAAATGGTTCTCCCCCGGATGTTCGGTTATTAAAAAGGTATGAAAACAAATTCTGTGTAAAATAAAATAAACTCTAAAATGAATAACTTTAAGTATAAAGTTTATGGAAACTAATTATGCCATTATGGGTAATATTATGGATATTATGGTGCCATTATGGATATAAGAAATTAGCTAAAATTAACAGGGCATAAGGCAACCAAGAAGCTAAACATATACGAAAGAATTTTAAAATATACATTTAAGTAAAGCAATGATACATACGAATAAAGATTTACGGAGTAACATGTCGGAATATAAAGAAAAATACAAAGGCTAGGAACTGATTAATATAATTATAGGAATTATCACCGGAAAATAAACAACAGATAATTCCATATGGAATTATGATGTCTAACCTGTACATGAGCGAGTTCGCCTTGGAAAATCCTCCACGAAGTCCCTCCCTTTAGGTAGATAGCCTAGTGTGCTTTGTCATAATCAACTAAACCAAAGCAAACTTATTAAACTGTGATGCGTATCTTCGTCGCTCTGTGCTCTCCGTTATCAGCTAGAAGGTTGATTCTCAACCTGCTTGCGCACTTCTGCGCATTGCGCCTGGGAGTTTGAGATCCTAGCCGCAAAGCCCCCGTTTCTACTACTCACCCCTTTAGTGTTAAACAATTTCTGCCGATTTTGGGGAGGTTTTCGAAAATATTTTAGTTTTTTAGCTATCGCGCAACTGCTAATGATGTCGTATTTTTAAATTAAAAGGATTTAATCTTGATTCTTAGGAATTCCAAGGTTTTGAGTGATAATGATACAGGATTTCGAAATTTAAATGAATTAAATAGTATAACCAATCTTAAAGAAAGATTAGAAAACAGAATTTGTTCCTATCAGAGATAGAGGACTTTTTTCTCTGCTACGTTTTTCCTTTCTGTAGGTTAAAAAAGTGCGAAGTAAAATACACAAAAAATATTTTTTTAAATCACAGATATTTAATCAAAGACATTTAAAAAGAAAAAAAATAATTTTTCTCTCTAAATAGTCCTTTTATTTATCATGTGTTGCTCTTATTTATCATGGTCAATTAACGTTTTGCTGTTATTGCTGAAACTGATATTTTATGAAAGCGCAAATAAAAATGATAATTTAGTCGTTCGATACTTGTAAACATGTCAGGACTGGGTGTTCGGCGCATACTCTTGGCGAACATCTTCGTGAAAACTTTAAGTCCTGATCTTGAACAGGGAGCTGAATGCAGCTATGTTCTGTGGTAGAAAATAGTTAAGTGGTAAGGATTTAAAATCCTCTTTTATTAAACCACAATTATGTACAGCCACTTCCCAACTCGGGAGGGGTACAGAAAATAATGACCGCACTTGGTTCTAAACTGAACAATCAAATTATTTAAACTAAAATTAAGTAGAAATTAAGTCGTCGTTGCTCACAGAGCTATGAACGCGAGGTTGGCCTCTATGCTAAAGGGTCCGTAGGAAGATTTAACTAATACTAACGCACTTAGAATTACTTCAATAAGTAATAGCGTAACAGCGTTAAGGCTTAGAATTTAAATACTAGCTCGTCAGGCAAACGTCGCACAGAGTAGCAGTGGTCTGAGACTAAAAGCTCTCTCACACTGAGAGGTTCCTACCTACCGTTTAAATAGCAACTTGGCTCCACTTCAAATTAGAGCGGCCGAGCGGTAAAGACGCTGAACACTGGTAGTTCGGTCTGAGGTTCGAATCCCGCGAACGGGCTGGCTGCATGGGCGTTTTCGTGGTTTTCCCCATGTGTAACGTGTATACGAGCCAGTTTCCCTTAGAAAGTCATCCACGAAGGCATCCCTCCCTTTAGGCAGATAGCCCTCGTGTGCTTTGCCATAACTGAATAACCTAACCTAACCTAACCACTTCAAATTAGCATAAAGCTGAAACGCGCGCTTATTCTAACGGGAAGTTGAAATAAAAACAGATAGGAAAAGTCAAATTAAAATAAAACTTTGTTAGTTTAACTAAAACCTTACAAACGGTTATTTAATGTTTCATGATATTTGTAATTAATGGAGCAAAACTATCTTTCAGCATCAACCTTCTTTTTAATTATTCCTCCATTCAATCCACATCACCATAAAATAAAAATTATTTTAAAATTATTGCAATATATATCTAAATCGTTTGCAAATTTCACAAAATATAATCCAATCCATCATCAGATCACAAAACTATATTTTGCTATAATGAGCCAAAGCATAAAAATGTCGTTATTTGTAAGTAAAATCAAAATAATTTACCCGAACAGAAAAGTACGAATTTTGCCGGATGCACAACCAAAAGCATTCGTCAGTAAAGAAAGGTCTACTGAAATTTTTTATTTGAATTAAGAAAAAAGCTTTATTTTCCGTCCAGAAAGAAACGCATTGAGAAAAATGCTTGGATTGGTTAGGTAGTGAATAATTATGGAAACTTTTGAAACCGTCCGAATGAAGAAAAATATCCAGTTTTTTCTGCCTTCTCAAACAGTCTGAAGTATTCTCTTTACCTTAATGCGATTGGATTCCAAAGAAAGAAAACGAACTGGCATTAAGAACAAAAAGAAAAGAAAACTTTTGATTGAAAAGAAAGACGAACTTCTAAGGTTCCACCTCCACCTCCATCAAGTTTCAAAAATTGGAAAGTAAAAGAAAAAATTAAATGGAACTGCATAAAAATGGGTTTTTCATCAAATTAATTTTTCTCCAGCCCCATTATGCAAAGTAAAAAAGATGTGTTTCTCATCTTACAGAAGAAGGGGAGGGCAAATTCTGTTTAAAGAAATTAGTTTGAAAAGTAATCTTAAACTCTGAAGCTAAAGTTTATACTTTTAGACAAATTCTCATTAAAATATCCGTGGTTGTAGAACGGACTCCATTGGAATATTTTAAGAATTAATTACGAACCTGAAATAGATGAAAATACTAGCTTTATTATTATATTAATAGCAACTGTCTCCTATAATCAATGAGAAAAAGCAGTTTATCTTTGTATTTACTGTGTTCTGACTTATTCACTAAGTTTTTATTTAGCAATTTGTAAATTATAATTAAATATATTTAAGTTGAAATGCATTTCGGTTTTGAAAATGTCTAATATACAGGGTGTATCAGTACAGCGTGTATCAGACAAACTTTCAGAAGAGATAGAGTACGCCTAGACAATGGGAATTCACAGAGCAATGCATGGTCGGAAACGCTTTCCTGGCACGGTAGTGACGACACAAAACGCAAAAAAAGAAGGACACACATAGTGAGACAAAACGTATTTTATTGTGTTTAGTATAGCAGAAACCAAAAAATAAAAACAAAAACAAACAATGATCGTCATTGAAGAACGTGTTCGAAATTACGACCTCGGACCGTTATGCAGGCCTTACTTCTCTGGCGCATGGAAGATCTGCATCACGAATGGAAGATCGCATGTAAGATGCATGGTTCTTACATCACGATCCGGGCCGTAATTTTGAACAACTTCTTTGATGATGCTCCTTGTTTCTTTATTTTGGTTTTTTTTTCCATACTCCGAATAATAAACATACTTTCTCACTCCGTTCGTGTCCTTTCTTTCTTGAATTTTGTGGGTCACTATCGCGACAGGACAGTGCTTCCGACTATACATTGCTATGTGATTTCCATCGTTTAGATGTACTCTCTCTCTCTACTGAAAGTTTGTCACCGCTGTACTGGTACACTCTGTATTATTATTTGGTGATTCAACATGCTGTCCTGGTGACATTTATGATTTACATTTTACAAACGGTTTGGTTTCTGTTCAGTTCTTTCCTGTAGGTCTTATAGCATCAAGTTACTCTCTCAGACCAGAGAATTACACAAGTTTCACGTTACAAGTTGCAGTTTAAATCTGGGGTTGTGAACTCCACACGGAGCTCAAAAAGATCTCATTCTGCTGTACTGTCGTCCTATTGAAGGAGATCCTTCGCCAAGCAGGAATTTAAGAACTACTGAAAGTTGGCAAAGCTTGATGAATGCAAGAAAGTAGCTGGTTTCTGTTCACTCCAAAAGGTGATATAATTCTGAATTGGTTACAATGCTGTAACCACGTCGCAACTTTACCTTACCAGTGAGTCTGTGTAGTTGATACTTAGCGAGATTTCGAGTAGATTAATTTGTTAATATTTTTATTTATATTGTGAGTTATTGCGAATAACATTTTGTGTTGAGTTTTGCCATGGGTTTTATTTTGTAAGTCAATATTAAAACATGAACAATGCCCATAACTTGCCAGTCGTTAGACAACATCTGTCAAGGTCAATCGTTAGATTCAAGAACAAACAATTCCGAGTAAAGGACAAAGTGTTTCCCTGATTGGTATAGTGGTTAGTGCTCCTGGTTGTTGTATCGTTGGACTCGTGTTTCAAATCCGGGAGAAGGCATGGATGGTTGTAAATATATAATCTCTGTGCAACATGGATGCACTTAAAATATACGAAAACCCGAAAGTCCTCTTGAGTGGCTTTGTGGTAGGGCATGGGAGATGACTCAAGAGGATCAATCCCGCAGGGATCATCAAAACTAGAAGCAAATTCATCAAAACTGGGAGCGAACTTCTCCGTTATCGCGGGAGTAAAATCGGTCTCTCCATGTGGCGCACCACGCGGAACATTTTCTGCGATGAAACAGCTAAATGATCTGCGGGTATTGGTCACTGCTGACTAATGCATTAAATTACAAGTAAAATAGCAACAACACTTCCAAGTAAGTTAAAGACTTACTACCTCTAAACTACCTCCAAATGTTGTTTGAACAAAGATTTCAATCAGTCAGCCTTTCGAGTTTTTATGATATGCATAAATGTAACATGTTGAATATGAATTATGGTTATATAAATAGTAGATGATTTATTTCATATTTTATAGACAAATTCATTGAGTGGAAGAATTAAAAATGCAAGTATAATTAAGGATCATTATTAATCAGTGCACGTGAAGAAAAGTAATTTTCTTTTTAACACTTAGGAAATATAAGGTAATTTTGATCTAACATTTTGAGTGATTTTATTTTGAACTTTCATATTCCGTATGAATGCTTAAGTAGTTAAATTATTTCATACGAGTGGCAAAATGAAGCAGGTGTTTCCATACGACAGATAAATTGCATTATAATAACTCTTCATCAAACAAAACTGTGTTAGAAACCATCAAAAATACATAAAGCCTCTATATCATAACGTACCAGCAATGTAATTTTCATCTGACGTCTAACGTAATCGAAAAGCGCGTTTGCCAGATTCAAGATGAAAGAAATTTTAGAAAAAGAAAAACAAATTTAATTATTTTAGTGTAAACTGTCAGTAAATAAATGAAAATCTCTCATCCTAATATCTTTATACATAACTTTACACGGATATATAATACATGCTTAGCAAATGAAAGTCCGGAGCGCTCCAGGAATCACTCCTGGAGGGAGCATATATGATTTACGATGCCCGTTTACTGTGATAATTCTGACTGTTTATGGAAATTATTACCAAATTATTTATGTGTCTGAAGTAAAGAGATCTCTCTTATTTGGCCGCTGAAATAAAACTGCTTTTCTTGCCTATTTTATATTTTGTATACTTTAGCCGACGCATTTTTGTTCACAAAATATGGTTTAAAATCTGTTAACATTCTGTTAATGAAGAAACAAATTCATTAACAGAATGTTAACAAATTAATTTAGTAACGTTTAAAAACTTTACATTAAAAAAAATTATGCACTTTCTTAAGAGTTCATGCTTAACTTCGAAACAGAACAAACGGAGATGCTTAATTTGTCATTTTATACCTAATACCGTTTAAGGAAGTATTTGGCATTCAGGACAATTTACTGTTTATAAAATATTTTTCATGTATTCCCTGCTATAAGTGCCCCATAGAAACCAGTAAAACTTTTAATAGGTACCCATAAAATTCTACGGGGTTCTCTTGACTTTTACTGAATTCCATTGGTCTCTGTAGGTTTTTTCTTACTGGTTTCAAAATACCTCATAGAAACCAATAAAACTTTCTGGTGGTTTATATTGACTTTTACTGGTTTTCTTGCTGGTATCAATATAATAGAAATAGATGCCAAATAAATCTTCTTTGGTTTATATGGGTTTACACTAATTTTCTAACTGACGTTAATAAAAAAAGACTTCTTATAAACAACGAAATTAATACTGGTATCAGTAAATCGAAGTTCATTAGTATTCTTTTTGTCTACTGATTATTTTTAATTAATTATTTATTTATTTTTCTTTCATTTATTTGATGTTGATGAAGTTACTTCATATTTTTGATATATTATTTCAGTTTTGTAACCAACAGAAAGGTTTAAAATTAAAATACATACAGTGAACCCTCTTCTCTCTACCTCTACTCTAAGACGTTCAGTATTTCTAAGAATATAAATAAATATGACCTCTTTAAGACCATCGGAGTAACGTGCAAAACCAAGGTGGTCATTTTAGAGAGGATTTTCACTATATATGCTCATTCATTTTTTTTTACTTTTGTCAGAAGCAATAACAGTAATCATATACACCACACACAACGAGGTCTCTCTAAGGCGACCAGCCACACATAAAAATGCATCTTTGCAAGTGGTTTCCTTACAGAGGTGATGTTCAATACCAATATATATTTATGTTCTCAGAAATACGTTTATCTTTCAGAGATGGTTGTTTTAGGGTGGTTGCATCTACACAATGAATCTCTCTAAGGTGACCAGCTACACTTCCAGAATTTTTTTTGAGGGTGTTCGTCTTGCAGAAGGAATATTCAATACCAACACATACTTATGTTTTCAGAAATACTGATTGCTTTCAGAGGCGGTCATCTTAGGGAGGTGGTTTTGCTACGAGTTGGTTCTCTAAATGCATACACGTGCACACTTCTTTACGCATATATCAACATTTCTGATAGTACAAATAAACACCGGTATCAACCATTATCTCTTTAACGCGACCACGTTGATTCACTTTTGCAAAACCATTTTTCTCCGTGTTAACGCTGACAGGAGGAAAAAATTCCTCACCACACTTGAAGAAGTTTCCCAAACAAACAACACGCTGTTATTATTAATGTTGTTATGGGATGTTTGTTTGTGGTGTTGGTGGATAGTAGGCTGTAGTAATGCAATAAATAATATTTTTACTTTTTAGATTTTTTATTAATGATTTACTGTTTAGATGTTTATAATGAAAAATAAAGCACCAATATTGATTGTGAATATGAAATAATATGAAGGGAAATACCATGCACGTGTAATAGTGTCTAATGTTTGAGCAAACATTGCTGACAGTTGAATAGTTTTGAAATGGAGTTTCTGTGCGTGAAATTGCTTTTCCATCTTTGCTTTTATTTTTAAAAAGCAATGTGCTTAATGACTGAAAAGTGATAATTTCAGACTTGATAATTTGGCTCAGTGTGTTTACATCAGATGCACAAATATATTTTTTGCATTCTATTGAAACTACTTTTAAAAACTTTGTTTTTTGATTAAAATTTAGAAATACTTTTTACAGCTTGTTCATGTAGATGTTTCATCATTTGAATATTATGTACAAATAAATTTGAGCATACCTTACATAAAAAAAATCTTGCATGATTCAATGTTCAATTTTTAGACTAATGTGATGTGGTTGAGCACAAGGAATATCTTTTTATGTCTTCGAAAATCTGATGTGTACACCACATGACTTCCTTGTACGGAATATTAAATTATATGCTATTTTCCTCCATTTCATTTAAACATATAAAGAATTTTAAATTAAATCTATTTCGTCGATAGTGCATAAACCACAATAGAATAAATGCCATCTTTAAAGTTCCTTATATTTATTTAACACAGCCACACTTCGGCGCTAGGTTCACTTAACATCTCATCCGTTGCATAAGTCAGAGTGACCAAAAATTATAGCATCTGAAGAATTACCACAAGTTCTATTCATAAGACTATAATAAATCTAAAACGATGTATACAAGAAATTAAACAAATAAAAAAGAAATAGTTTTTCGCAGACGATTCAGCGCCGCTTACCTAATGCACATGCGCTATTAATTAATTCAATTCTCACTTCGTGATAAGGCAAAAATACATCAAAATTCAAAAAATTTTCTTTAAAAATTGAAATATATAGAAAAGCATAAACCACCAAGTACAAACACTAAGTGCAAGCTAGCTTCAAATGTAAACTAATATGGCCGCGATCATAACCAAAAATTAGGCTTAGCCGCACTTACAAAACTTTAAAATTGTTGATAATTCCACAATTATCTCACGCAGGTTAACTAAGGGCATAAAAACTTTAACCGAAAACAAGAACAACATAATTTAATCATTTTTAGAGCAAGAAATGCATAATTTACAAACTTATAAGAATAAGGAAACTGAGCTCACTGAGCCGAGTAACAGAGTGGATATATATATATATACATATAGTGATATACTTTTGGTCCACCCTATTACAACCAAATTGCGAGGTGCACATCTACATGTTACAACAGCCCTATATACAAAATGCCAACGTCCTGAGGCTACTTGTTTTTGAGTTATGCGAGATACATACATACGTACGTACGTGCGCACAGACGCCATGAAAAAATCTCTTCAGAATCCATTTTAAATCAGTTTTATAATTATTTGGAGGAAATAGAGTCCTTTATTCTTACTTACGCTCGGATGCCACTCAAAAACATCGTTAAATTACATTCGATAGCTCTCAAAATAGACATTTTCGTTGAAATATGGTACCCGAAATTTTTCGCGATTACAATACTTCCTTTTTACTTCGCGCAAGGAAGTAAAAATGTACTAATTATATTTCGCGAACAAAAAAAGTAAATTTTTTTAATGAAGTAAAGAATGAAATATCTAATGCGTATATTAGTTATTGAATGAAGTAGGCAAGACATACAAACCAAGGAATCTTTTTTACATTACTAAAATTGTGTGAAAATTTAGATGATCATATAGCAGCTTACATTTTTTACATTGTTTCTTTCTTTTTGGTCCCTTTTTCTGTATGAGACTAGAACCACATTGTTAGATTAAATATTCTGTGCTGTTTTGTTAAAACACATATAAACAGACACTTTTACGCATATTGTTACGGATTTCATATTTATTTTGCTATTTATTTAGAATCGTAATTAAAATTGCTTTATATTCCCCGTGCAACGTAGACGATTTTTGAAGAGAAAGCTACGTAAAAAAAAAAAAAAAAAGGGACGTGTGCATTTAATGTTTAATAAATAAATATCTCGTAATTACTGTTGCCATCCAGAAAAATCTAGAAAAATCGAGATTATTCTACTGATAATTAAAAAACTTATAAAAGCCGAATTGAAACACATCATCTCAGTTGTTACAGATGTTGTTGTAGTTGTAGCTGTTTAAAGCGAACTTCTGTAGCGATTTCGCTGTGAGATAGAATTAGTTTTTCTGTTTTGAATTGAGTTTTGCTAAACATTTGAAATATTGTGATATTGTGCGAATATCTCTGAAGAAATATTTCAGTATTTTGATTTATTTCTTGTGGAAAGAATAAATTTTTGTTAACTTTTTAATGACTTGTGCTTTCAATCCATAACGAACCCGTACGCTCGCAACAATATCTTAATATTCATCATTATTACTTTGATGAAGAAAATTTCAAATGTGTTTTTTCATAAATTTCTTTTCAAATACAAATATATTTGCGAATAATTGATAAAATTTATATAATATGAAATGTGCCAATCTTGGGTGTATACGATAGAAATATAAGTTATTTATTTGAAAAAAAATTACGTGAAGTAAAACCTCATATAAATAATCATTGTTATTTCCTTAAATGACCACCTCTGATAGTGACACATTTGTCAGGAACAAAATTGAATAACAGTACTTAAAATCAGTGATAGTTTTGTAAGACTACAAGAAACTGGCATTATCTGGAATTGTGGAGTGAATTGTTTTAGGGAAGTTTCCCCGTATAATCAGTTGATGTAATAATTTTTACGTGGGTATAAATTTTTCAAAATTAATAAGACAGTTAAAACCAAAGCTTTTCAAATCATGAGTATTGTAAAGACACTGTTTTATCATTACTTTCAAACACAGTTAGAGTAATACATTTTTTTTCCAATGGCGTGTGTTCAGCCGACTTCGGTTTGACCACTAAGAAGACCAGAAGGGGTGGCCACTTTACTATAGAGGCACCTAATAGGTGGGCCACTTTAGCCTCCTATGAAAGGACGGACAATTACAGCCATGCCTTTTCCGGGATTCGAGTCTAGACCCTTTGGTATCGTAGCCAGCTCCCCTAACCACTATATCATCTGGGCGACAGTTAGAGTAATATTTAAGCATTATTTTCTTTCATTACTTATATTGTGAAAATGGTAATTGAAATTTTTTGCATTAAATTTATCTATTTGTATGGATGTTATTAACGTAGATAGAATTGTTTGTAAACAAATTTTTGTATGTGCTATATCTGCTTAAATGCAATGAGAGTAATTTTAAATGTGTGTGTATAAGGTTGTGTAGAAGACATAAATTTCATTTGGCAGTGTTAATATAGGAAATGCTCAGTACGAAATGGTGTTTTTATATTTTATAATCTAGAGTCCATAACAGTAGCTACCTTTTCAGTACTTTTAATTTTACAATATAGAAATTTTACGGTTAGATTTTTACGAATCATTCGATGGTTGCGAATCGTGACTTTGATTATTATCTTTCTATTAATTTTAATTTCAAAATTATAAAAGGAGTTTAAAATTTTGTAAATAGAACTTATACAAATGTTTTGTAATACATTTGTACTGGCATGTATAAAAAAGGACAGAAGCCTATAGACTGCTAGGTATTTATAAAATTTGATTTATTGTCATTGAATTTTTTAAAATTATTATACATGCTTTTCCCTCCATTTAAGTTCTGTACATTTCATCAGTGCTAACTGTATACTTCTGGTGTTTTATGCTTATAATTACTAGTTTTTATGGAAATTTTGACGTACAGTTTTATGTTTGTGTATTGTTTTTATAGGGATTCTTTGTATGTATGATTCTATGTACGGATATCCCGCTACGTTATAATTCTATTGGGTGTGTTTATGGGCTTTTGTCTACTGTTTTGTGCAGGGATTTCGCCAAAGGCTACCTTTATTTGGTTTGTAGATTTTTATATACTAGCTTTTAAAGAGATTTGGACTATGGGTATCCTTGTAGGTCTATAAAATTTCGTCTACTGGCTTTTACAAGCGTTTAGCTTACGGGTGCCTATATAGGTGTATGGGTTTTTTTCTACTGGTTTTTACGGGGATTTGGTCTACGGGTTTCTACTTGCTGATTTTTATAGGGATTTGGTCTACGGGTGCCCGCATAGGTCTACTTGTTTTTTTACTGGTTTTTACGGGGATTTGGCCTACGAGTACCCGCAGAGGTCTACTGCTTTTTGTCTACTCGTTTTACGGGGATTTAGCCTACGAGTACCCTACAAATCTGTTGGTTTTTCTGACGGTTATCCGTAGGCCAAATCATCGTACAATGTTTTTAAGGATCTGTACGGGGCATTTTTAGCAGAGTTATGCATTTAAAATATTTTTCTTTTAACGTGGACACTTAAAATCACACATGCATTGCTTTTAATACAACCTCCAATTAAAATATAGATGTACTTCATGAAAATTATTCAAAAAAGAAATCGCTTTACAAATAATTTTCATTCTATTTATTTGTCTTGCAAAATGTTCATTTATTTACAAAATTTACTTGCCTTAAATATTTAAAACAAGGAAGTTCTTTTACTTTTGGAAAGCGATTTCCTCAAATTTTTATTAATCTACTCAAAATTCATGTTCACGCTTAATGCAAATGTTAGAAATTGCTGTCAAATTATGTGAAAGAAAAATATGGTAATATACTTATTATGTTATCTTAGTAATAAAAACGAAAACTAATCACACATTTTTCAAGCCTTAAAAGCGAAATTAGAAATTTAGAAAGCTTTTAGAAATTTGGGAAACAATTTGGCATCTGCAATATTCCATTCTCGTTACAAATTTTGAATCTGAATAAATCTTTAAATTTCCAGATGAATTTTAAGACATATTCAACTCAGCACAACGGTAAAACCACCTCACCTTTTGTTTCAGGAATTCGCTTGAAAGGAGCTGTTATTTTAACTTAGACGTTGAGGTAAATACTTCGACGCTTAAGATTACGGCTCTTCCTTAGCAGTATCTTATGATACGGTTACCTAGCAACCATCTGTATCGAAGATCATATACCGAAGAATATATTCTATTCCACCAAGCGGCTGCACGGTATACGCAATAAAGAGCAAGTTATTATTGACCCGCATGTCTTCGATGATAGCGTTCCGAGAACATTCGATTCTTTCATTTGAGTCGTTACGCAGTTTTATGTTGGCAGAAGGAGACGTGTCAAAGCTCTTTCATGTCATTTGCGTTAAAGTGTGGACTTAAGTGCGCTCAAAATTGGAAGATGGCTTTTAATTGAAAAAGAAATTTGTTTAAGATTGCAATTTAAATTCCTTCCTGAGCGTAAGTTGCTATGAAATAGAGATTTTAGAGCATCAAAATTTAGTTTATGATTTTACTGATCATTAATCGTTTGATAATATCTTACTGGGGTAATTTATATCCATCAAGATAGAGATTCTTTTGATGGCAAATAATTTAAACACCTAAAGCTAGATCTTCTTAAGGAAACGTATTTCTTGACGTTGGCCAGACATTGTGCTGCCTCAGAGGTGCTGTTAAATTGCTGTCTTTAACACGAACACAATATTGTTAATAGTCACGTTCCCTGTGCTTCTCGGCATTATGTGACTGGATGTCACCAGTTCATCGGTCAAAGAAACTAGAAATCAAACGTGAAAAACTGTTAAAAGGAACATACTGTATAGAAACGAATTTGTATGTTGATTTCTGTTCTAGAGTTTCCAGCTTATTTTCTAAGAAAGTCAGAGTGACGAAGACGCTTTTGGATAAAATCATTGCAAAAGTATAACTGCATAGGCGTATTTCTGGTTTTCCTCATGTGTAACATGAATACAATCCTTTTTCTATCAGAAAGTCCTCCCTTAGGCAAGCAGCTGAAGTATGCATTTGCCATAATGAAGCAATTTAATTCTCGAAAACTCAGAAGCTATGCCAATGGCCAAATGGTAAAGACCGCTGAGTACTGGGATTCGATTCCTGGCAAACGAGCTAGTTATATCCAGTTCTCCCCATGTGTAACATTAATACAAGCACGTTTTCCTTAGGAAGTCCTCCAAGAATGTACCCTACAGTTAGGCAAATAGCCTTTGATGGTTTGCCTTATTCGAGTAACCTAACCTAAGCTCAAAAACATAGGCATGCAATATGGAAAATTGCACCTACTGTTATGATCTTTCGATTACAATCAGTAATGAGGTAATGATTATAGCTCATGCCCTGATTGCCCATCCATGAAAGTTCAAATTGCAAGTGGTGTACGCAGCAGTTTCTGAATCAAAGCTTTGAACTAATATTTTGAATTTCTAAAAGGGATTTAATGAAAGAACTTGTAGAGCTCTTTTGGTAACATAAACTGGTGAACTCTAGAAAGACTGCAATCTTAAATTGCAGACGGCCAAAGCCAGAAGAACAGTGTAGGCCTTTTATTTTTAACACAAAAATTAACAATGACTCAACTTGCATTTACACAAACCAAGCACTTTAACAAAAATGCTTAATATTGAACAAATTCAAATGTGGTATATTAGCCTAACTACTCACATAATAATTTAACGCACAGGAAAGGTTCTGCTTTGTAGAAACCGGCGATAAAATCCAAATGGCTAGTAATACTCAAAGACACAGAATCAAATTGCTAGTTACCACGGCACAACGTGGCCTGGACTGGGCACACACGCTCTAAAAATAACTTGCTTGGCCTTCGTTTAAATAGCACTTCTTTCTTCCTAAATCTGAATAAACATTCCTTATCTCATTGATATTCTAGCATGAAAAGGTTTGGGGAAAAGAGTGATAGGAAAGTCATTCAACTTAAAATTAACCATTAGTTAAAAATAAATACATAAACTTCACAAACTTATGTAAATAAGTCTAGCAGCCTTATATTTGTGTTATGCATATTTTTATAAAATTATAATTCTAAGAAAAGCGATTAGAAAATTTATTTAAAGAATAACAAAACCTGTATTTTAGAAAATAATCACGAAGTTTTAATTTACCATTTCCAGAATTTTAAAAGATGTTTTTATTACAAATAAGCGCAAAATTTTTAATGTAGGAGAAATTAGGTTTGAAAAGTTAAAAAATTTTTGTATAATTTATATTGCATTATACACTGCTGGCCATCCAAATTGCAACACCAAGAAAAACAAGAGATATCATAACAGGATTTATTTAGTAGATAACATGTTGACCAAGTATCAAATGATTAAATTTATAGACTTCTATGAAGTGTGGTTCCTTCCAGAATCAGTAGCCAGAGTAACCGCCATTGTTGGAGATCACCGCTGCCACACGCCTCGGCATTGATTCAAAGAGATTTTGGATGTGTTCTTGGGGTACAGCAGGCCAAGCAGCTTCCACACGTTCCCAAAGTTCATCTGGTGTGGCAGCTTGGGATGCAATCTGGGTCAATCGTTCAGCAACCATGGACCACATGTTTTCTATCGGCGAAACATCCGGAGAGCGAGTGGGCCAGGGAAGCAATTCAATCTGACGATTGACGAAGACCCCTTGGACAATACGTGCCACGTGTGGTCGCGCATTATCCTGTTGAAATATGGCTGTGGACAAGCTCTGAAGGTGAGAAAGGACAACTGGCTCTAACACCTCAGAGATGTAGCGCTGGCTGTTTAAAGTACCGGCAATGCATACTTTAAACAGCCTAGAGTGCGAGAGTTGATGAGTGCGAGAGTGATATCCAATACAGCCCCATACCATTATACCCGGTCCAGGACCAGTGCGGCTGTGCATAATGCAGCTGTTTATGGTGTCTCGAATCCGACTATCGTGGTTTTACAGACAGAAGCGTGACTCGTCAGTAAAGACAAATTCATTCCATTCTGCTGTCCACATGCTTCTTTCATCGCACCATTGGCGGCGGAGACGTCTGTGGTTCTGTGTCAAGGGTAGACGAAGCAATGGACGTCTTGCGGACAGACCACTCTGCTGTAAACGGCGTTGAATGGTACGCGCAGACATTGGATGATGCGTTACAGACTGAATGTGATGTGGTATGGTTCGTGATGTGACTGAGCGATCCGTCACTGCCATCCGCACAATATTCCTGTCATCCCGTGAAGTGATGCAGTGAGGTGGATGCGATCGAACAAGTCGGTCCGTCGTAACCTCCTGCATCCAACGGTCACATATCCGCATTACAGTTGCTTGGTTTCGTCCAACACGACTACCGATTTCCCTGAAAGGTAAACCATACTCTCGGTAGGCCACTATCGTTCCTTTGTCGAACTCGCGTACTTGATCAAACGATGATCGCTGTTTACTACAAGGCATAAGTAACCTTTTTTTTTTTGAAAAAACCACAATAAAAACACAGTTGCCGAACTTGAAATCGTCGAAAACCTTCAAGCCTTAAACAGCGCTTTGAAGTGGTGCCACTGGCGCGCGTGATGTGCGTTTGCCCTGAAACTCTAATTATTTGCATATCTCAGCTCCGCTAATGCATGTTGTAAATTTCATGCTATTTGCATATTTCCTTAAGGCTGTTGCATTTACGATGGCCAACAGTGTAATATTCCGAATCAAAATCACGATCTTAAAATATAAGCATTTTTGCCGTAACATGTCTAAAACATTCGCATCTTTAATTAATTTGTGATTTCCAATTTGTGATGGTAATGAAATGCAATTATTTTGAACTAAAAAATAATTAAATGAATAAAATGTCTATTTTTAAAGTAGACAATTAAACAGATATTTAGGAAGCTGGCATTTTGGTGAAAAAATAATTGGATAGAAAGTATTTTGATTTAATTTGAATTACAAAAAAAAGAGACCGAAGTGACTACAGAGAAAGTAATTATCAATTAGTTTCGAATAACAAGCTCGTGTCTTCTTTAATAAAATGTTTATTCAGAGTTCATCAATTAATATAAAAAATTCTCTGAAGAAATTTCATTAATTTAAACTAAAATTCTTTATGAATTTAGTTTTTCTCATTTCGTATTTTTCAAATTATATTCCCGTTGCACACAAAATAATGAAATAAAATTAACAGTAAAACAAGCACTAAGTAAAGTCTTCAGAATTTAAAAGCATGGAATAAAGTTCTTTATGCAATTGCTTATTGATTCTTAGTGCCGTTTTTGTTTTTCTAAAAGGCTAAAACTATTTAGCCTATTTAAATGAATTTTGGTAAATTAGATATTAATAAATCCTATTTTAATATAGAATTATTATATATTGATACATAACTAACATTTTAATAATTAAAAAACTGTAAATTAAGTCTGAAATTATGAATATAATCATGCTATAAGAACTGTTGTTTTTGTGACTTATCTCACACTTGTCTGACAGCAGCATGAGAACAAGCTCACGAAAGTCATCATGGCAAGGAGTACAAGACTGCGCCTGTCGTTGAAAAAAATCCTTGAACACTATGCAAGTGATAGTACGACTTTGCTCAGTTCCGCACCCAATTTTGATGGAGAGCATCCCGGACAGACAGGTCCCGGGATTTACCACCCCTCTTCCTCTACCACCAACTTCTCAAGAGGACTTTCGGCTAGCCCCTGTGTAGAGTGCTCCCTGCGCACAGCCACTATACATTTACGAACATCCATGACTCCTCGGAGATTCGAACCCGGGCCCTTCGATATAGCAGTCACTTATTACTACCCCGGTTGGGCGACATGCTGTAGAACTAAAAAATCGGAAGCGAAATTGTAGAGACATTGGGTACTGTTCGAAAGCAGGAAAGAGAAAAAATGAACAATGCTCTTCCCGGGACTCGAACCACGACCTCTCCAATATGCGTCGAGTGTGCTTCGCGCCACGAAGGCATGCTAAGAAGGCGGTAGAAATACCTTATGTATTTCCCCTTTTAAAGGGGACTGGGGTTTAGGGGACCCAATCGCCAAATCCTGGTGGTGAAGAATCATCATCCACCACCTCTTTTACTTCGGGCGCCACTGTGGATACATTAGATTGTTTTTCACGCCTTCCAGCTTCGAAATAACCTAATGTCTCTGCAATAACTCCCGAACTAAAATAGGTGATGTATGATGATTCTCCACCACCAGGATTTGGCTATTGTGTCTCCGAATCCCCAGTCGCCCTTTACATGGTGGAGTATGTAAGGTATTTCTCCCGCCTCCCTAGCATACCTTCGTAGTTTAATGGTTAGCACACTCGGCGCGTATTCGAAAGTTCCGTGGTTCGAATCTCGGTGAGGGCATTGTTCATTTTTTATCTCTCCTGCTTTCAAAAAATACCTAATGTCTCTACAAAGTAACTTATTCTGGGAAGAAGTTGTTTAAGCCTAGTTAAATTAGCCCGGAGTAATCAAATTTGATGCTCAAAGAGCTGCTGCATTTAACTAAATATGTAATAAATGCTGTGTGAATATAATAAATGCAACTTTAGCAATGTGTCTTGTTAGCATGATAGGATAGTTATCCATATTTGCTAGAGATGGAACTTTGATAGAAACCCCCATTTATTTACAACTGATAAAAACAATTTTATTGCATCAAATATAATCCACCTACGGCCGCATGATCTGAGTAGATTGTAACTGGGGCTTTTGTAAAATCGATCCTAAACTTCTGAACTGCCATTAACACTGCTAACGTTTTCCTTTCTGTCGCTGTGTAATTCCTTTGTGCCTGACTTAAACGTTTTCCTGAAAAATGTCAAGGGGTGCCCTTTTTTAATTAAAAATGAAACCACGGCGTAATCTGAAGCATCAGCCGCGATCTCCAAGTTCTCGTCCCCTTCCGGGAATTTTAACATTGGGATATTAATTAGAGCTGTTTTCAATTTTTCAAAAGCCGTGTTTGCTTCCGCTGTCCATGCTAACTTAGATTTCTTTCGTTTTAAAACTAACAGAAGTTGGACAATATCGGCAAAATTTTGGATAAACGAACGATAATATGAGCACATGCCAATAAAAGATGAAAGTTTCATCGCCATATTTGGCGTAAGATAATTTTTTATTGTTTTTATTTTAGAATCCTCTGTCTCGATACCCTTAGCTGAGATTTTGTACCCTAAATATCGCAGTTTTTTAGTTGCGAACTTACATTTTGCTCCATTAAGAGTTAAACCTGTTTCTTCTTATGTTGAAAAAACTTCGTGGAGATCTTCCACATGTTGTTCGATAGTGTTACTAGTTATGATGATATCATCGAGATAAGTCAATGTAAATTTTCCGAGGACGGGACGTAGAATGATGTCCATAGCGCGTTGAAAAGTTGACGGGCCTCCCAAAACCCAAACGGCATGCGTAAAAATACAATGCTATTAGGTTTTCGGTAATCAATCGCAAAACGATAAACTTTTGAATCCGAACGGGTCAAGTTATTTCTCTTTCTGCATAGCACAACTGGGCTAGCATATTCACTATTCATGGGAATAATTATTTTATCCCTTAACATTTGTTTTATGTGGTGTTCTATTATTGCTTCTTTTTCCTGATCATAACGATAAGGTTTTGCTTTACAAGGTTCGCTTGATTTTAGTTCTATCGCATGGGTACCAATTTGTGTATTCCCTGGGTTCTCGGAAAATAACGTATGAAATTTACTGACAAGTTTTTCCAGCTTGGCTCTTTCACCTTCCTTTAGATGCTGGATATAAATTTCAGATAAAATTTCCTTTTCCACTACCTTTGACACCATATCCAAGATAATGGAGTTTTCCGCAAAGTTTATTGCGGCGTCGCCGCACTAAGGAACTATGCACCTAGAATTACATTATTTTTCGAGTTTTTAACACAAAAATAGAACTTTCAAAACTTCGTTTTCTACTTGAACGTTAAGCGATAGCTTCCCGACACATTCACAAACTTTCCCTTGTACGGCAACAATTTTTGTGCTACTACTTTTAAACAATCGTATTCTTCGGAAATTTCTATAAGTAAAACTGTTGGCTTAAAAAATTCCGTTGCGCGCCGGTGTCCACGAGTGCTTCTACAGGTACATCGTTCAAAAGAACCTGGATTACAGGTAGTTGAGAATTCTTGACTACCACAGTATTTACATATAACTAAGAGAGATTTCGCGATGCACAGGGGATCTAGACCGTCACTCTCTCAGGTCCCTTTATTCGTTTAAAGTCTTCTTTCCTCCTGATGTTTTCTGGGTGCTCTGGTGGTCTTTGGTTTTATCATTTTCATTCTTGCTCTTTGACGGGCGTGGTTAGAAAATGTTTTCCTCGTATTTGTTTCTTTACGAGGCCGGCTGTCCGGAGAATTGCTGATAGTGTCCTCGGGTAGAAAACCTCGAGTTTACCGATTCTGGAATTTTACGACTAATTCGAATAGCTCTTGCAGCGTTCGTAGGTTTCTCAGCTCCACGAAATCATGTACTGCAGGTAATAATCTTGGTCATATAATCTCGATAACTTAAGCCTTCCTTTCATATAGAATATTCACTAGTTTGACTTTACGCAGGATAAACTAGGTAAGGTGTTCAACGTTCCGTTGGTAATAGCTTTACAGTTCGGCTTCAAGTTTGACACGATCTTTCACAATCGGGAAGGCCTTTAGGAGTGCCGCTTTGAAACTTTGAAAATTGTACGTTAGGCTTCCGACCTCCCCGAGTAAGAATTTCCTAATTGCTTTCTAACAAGACTCCGCCTGTCCTCGGAGGGCACTGGAGGCAATGACTACTTTTTGTCTTTCGGGTAACGAATACAACTGAAAATGCGTCTTAAGGGATTCCAGGAATGAAGTGACAGAGTTTTTACCGTCTAACACCACTGCTGGTTTAATTGCTGCTCTCTTGTTGTGTATTAAGAAGCCAAATCCAGCCAATGGGATTGTCACCATCGAGTCTACGACTTCTGCATCTTGTAAAGATGATTGTCCGTCCTGATTATTTGCCATTGGATCCGAGTAGAATGTTCGGGCGCCAGATGTAGAGTTCTACTGTCTATCTTTTATGTGGAATCTGTAGAATAGCGACTGCACAGAAGAGTTAAAACTACTCTTCATTACACGCTTTAAATTATTTACAATGTGTCAACTCCATGCTAACATATTACGCCTCTGCTTGAGTGGTAACTGAAACAGTAAGAATCAAACTCAAAAACTGAAGATAATCGCAAGAAGTAGAATTAACCTACAGGGCTCAGTCAATCCTGCATCCTACATCACGTTGATGAGTTTAGTGGCAGCAATATAATAGCTAATAAACACGTATAACCAGCAATAAATGCTAAGCCGAAGCTTGCGTTACAAATACGCACAAAGTTTTCCCAAACTCTCTCTCTACTGGAAAGTCGATATTTAAACTTTTCTCCCACTAGCAGAATTTGCATTCCTTATGCGCGCTACCAAATTTAAATATTCTGGCACTGACAATTAGGGGAATGAAGGCTTATAGGAAAGAGCTTCAAATTAAATTTATCTGGTTATTTAAAATAAATATAAATCCCTACATGCACTTAGATAGTCGCAAGAAGTAGAATTAACATGCACTTAGATAGTGCATGTAATATTACCGGTAATTACCCTTTACCGGTAATTTTAGTAGAATTGTAAGTAAAATTGTTGTATTTCTTTTGTGTAATGTAGCATGTAAAAATCTAAAGAGACAAGCTATGCCGGAAAAGTAAGAATTCAGGGGCAAGTCCATTTAACATTGAATAAATGGTAATTCGGTAATTTGGCGAGATATCGACAATGATTTTGGTTACTTATTTTGTCGTCAAGTTTGGCGACCGTTTGGCGACATCTTAGTCCGTTCCCTGTATCACCGTACTGGGTATTGTAATTGAACTGATGCAATTGATCACTATATTAGCTACAACCGTAATTCGACCTTCATATTGCTTTCCAGTAATTTCGAGAGCCGGAAAGTACTAGAAATATCTCAGCGGCCGATTGAAAACTACATAAGATCGGATAGAACACCTGCTGTCAATTATTGTTGTTGCGAGTTGCTAGTTCAGCGTGAACCGAGTATGTGCGTTAACTTTCTCTTTAGATGCACTTTGCATTGCATTGTGTTTAACGTTTTTAGTAGTTTGAAGTGTAATTACTGATTGTACTATGTGATACTGTGAGCGCCTGTACGAGTATTTATGTGGAAAATTCCAGAACTTTGGAATGTTTCATTTCATAAAAATAAATTTTAATAACCTATCATCGGATTTGTGTGCATTCGATCTGTTACGAACCCGTGCGTACGCAACAATATTAATAAACATTACCGTTAATGATGAACATTTTGGCAACCATAACAGTGTTTTCTCGGAAATCCTCGAGCTGAAGTTACAGTTTCGTGTTGCTGGCCACAAGAGGGCGCAGCTTTTATATTTTATGTTTATGATTTTTTCCTTACCGCTTTAAGGATTATTTGATTGAGATGATACAAAACAATAAAAAACGATGGCAAAGATACAAAAATGGTGAATGATCTTCTGTAAGCAAACGAATTGTAAATAGCTGTAAATAAAGTTCTCCGTGTGAATAAATGTCAAAAAAACCAACTGTCCTGTCGATTTCATCAAGGAAAGGTAAAGAAGAAAGATTTTCTTATCAAATATTGTAAATGTTGAAGGTAAAAAGAAGAAAATTCAAATTAGAAACATAGAGAATAATTCAAAATGGTGCCGAAATCCCGGGATAGCAGTGATCTTCAGATATATTATGATTTAAGTATTTAATTATTATTCGATTGGTGATTGAATATTGATTGTTACGATAAATAAGGTAAAAGCACTAAAAAAGAAGCGAGGAATACTAAGAGCCATCACTTGCGAGACTTAATCGCTAAATTGAAAAGGGAACTAGAATCGGATAATATTAAATTTGATTTATTAGAAGATGACTTATCCAACTTAAATGAAAATGAAAACGATGTATTAATATTAAACACTGAAACTGAACTTTTCAGAAATCTTTCCCCTGACACAGAAACTACAGTGGCTAACATTTTGAAATTTCTGAAGAAAGAAGTTGAAAGTACAGAGCGTACATTTTCCCAAACATCACCAAATTATTCTGTGTTTAACATCAGAACCGAACAATATAAACATCAATCGCAAGAACTAATTAAAAGAGGAATATATCATACTAAAAATAAACATTTTGTCCCAGCAGTTGCGTTGCTGAATACAAATACATCAAGATCCCGATTGTATATTTTCGGGAGGAGGGAAACTGAATCTTGAATTCCAATTGAGGAGAAAAGAAAGAAACTAAAAATGGCCTCAGATGCGATTTATGTTTTCGCGTGTTACCTCGTTGCAGTTCAGATATACGGTGTGAGTTACATTCATTACGGCATAATACTATTTTACATGCTAATAAATTTGAAAATACACGGGAAAATAAACGCGAGCTTGAAACAGACGCAGTGATGGCGTCAATTTCAGAAAGAGGTAAAAAAAATAGGGTTTATTTACAAACTGCAAATGTAATAGCTTTAGGTCAGAATAAAAGGAAAAAAGTGAGACTCATTTTCGATTCTGCTTCTCATAAATCTTTCAAAGACGTATCAAAACAAGTGAAATTAAATGTTGTAGCAGAAGAAGAATTTCAGATTTACGTCTTCGACTCTACTGACCCTATAATTGAAAGGGTATAAAAGGTAAAAGTTATTCTTAAAGATATAGGTAGACTTAGGAAATTAATAATTGAGGATCTAAAAATCAATCAAGCTATTATTGGTTCGTCAAGAAAGGAAATACTTAGTTATTGTAAGAGAAATTCGATAAGACTTGCTGATATTGCAAATATAGAAGGTCATAACTCTCAAATATCAGTATTAATTGGTAATGAGTTTTATTGGAAAATAGTCACTGAGAAGGTTAAAGATTATCAAAGGGTCGTTTTGCCTCTGAAGCCTTATTTGGTTAAACTATAAGTGGAACTAAAGTATTAAGTAATGCTTCTACACTTTATTCCACAATTGCGGTAATGAATGTTTTTGAGAATATTTCACATGCACATGTTTTTGAAACTAGTACAGGTCTAAATAGGTTATGGGATGATGCAATTGGAATACTTGACTATACAACAAATGAAAATGACACTGAAGTTAAGGGGAGATTTCAAGAAAGACTGAGTAAAAAACAATCGTTATAAAGTTTCATTACCTTAAAAGAAAATGTAAACAAAATGGGTAGTAATTATAACATCGCCTTTAACAGATGGAGCAGTTTACTTAGAAGTTTTAAGAAAAATCCTGAAATTTATGAAATTTATTCAATTGTAATTGAAGATTATCCAAATAAAGGACTAGCTGAAAAGGCTCCGAAGTATTCTGCAGAAAACATCTATATTTTACCACATTATTGTGTAATCAGAGAAGATTACGATTGTATGAAATTAAGCGTTGTATTTGATGCTTCCTCACGTAGTTGCGACAGTCTGTCTTTAAATGATTGCTTACATTCAGGACCAAATTTAAATTCTGAATTATTAGATTGCTAATTAAATTTCGTCAACACAGAACAGCATTTGCTGCAGATATCGAAGCTGTGTTTTTACAAATTATGTCGAAGCCTGAGGACAGAAATGCAGTAAGATTTCTTTGGACTGCCAAAGAAAAGGAGCAACGACGATTTTAAGAACGACGTGTGTAATATTCGGAGCAACCTGTAGCCCTTTTTTACTAGCAACAACTATAAAGCATCACGCAAGAAAGTTGAAATCACAATATTCGAAGCTCTGCCAGCTTCTGGAAAAATTTTTTTATGTATGACTAGGTACAGATGGTACAGATGAAGAAAAAGCTGCAGAAATTTATAAGATGTGGAAAAGATTATGATGCCCGCTAGTTTGAATGTTAGAAGGTGAAGGAACACTAACTCCCAATTACACGCGGTTTGAAATGCAGTTGAAATTACGAAGTTTAATGAAGATGGAATTTAATAGCGCTTTGTTAGGATATATTTTCGAATTCTGAACAAGATTGAGTGGAATTTCGAATCAAAAATGAAGTACTGAAAATTCCACTGAGGAAATAACAAAACGGAAGATTCTTCAAGTTGCAGGCGAAATATACAATTCTATCGGTTTCATATCTCCCTTTGTTATTGTAGCTAGAATGATGATATAAGAATGTGAGCAAAAGGGAATCATTGGGATGCACCAGTTGATCAAGAATTGCAGAAACAATTTAAAACCTGGTATAATGAAATTGCTAAACTAAAAAAATGTTGAAATTCCAAGACATTTTTTCGACGATCTATTAAAAATATAATCTGTGGAATATTCGATTCCACTGTTTTGCAGATAGTAGCCAAAAGGGATATGGTGCCGTTGCATATTTCAGATAAATAAAAATGAGTTAACAAAAACGTCATTTGTTATGTCCAAAACAAGATTTGCCCTCATAACGAAGGTTACGTTACCTCGATTGGATCTTTTAGGAGCAGTCATAGGAGCTCGACTCATCTCATTTATTCGACATTCGTTGAAAAACTTAGAAGTGAAGGTGTATATGTGAGTAGATTCAGAAATAGTACTATACGGGGCCAAGGCTGATCCGACGAAGTGAGAACAATTTGTACAAAACAGGTATCTAGAAATTCAAACGAAACCTGATCCAGATTGTTGGAATTATTGTACCACCTATGGTAACCCTTCGGACTTATTAACGAAAGGACAGAAAGTAGAAACCCTTTCAAAAGAAGGAATTGTGGTGGTATGGCTCAACTTGGTTTGTTAAAAATAACATATTTTGGCCCAGATCTTCAAGAAATTTTAATGAAGATATTAAAATAACAATTCTGAGAAACGAAATGGAAAGAAACAAGAAATCTTAACAGCAAACTGTATTGTTGAAATGAGCGAACAATCATTTCTACCGAGAACTTCAATGACATAAAGTATATAGAATAACATCTTATGTTTCCAGTTTTATCAATAATATAAAAAACCCAAAACTAAGAAGAATTGGACTCAGCAAAGCTGAAGAGGTGACTGAAGCAGAGAATTTCTGGGTCACGAAGACTCAGGAAGGAAATTTTAGAGAAGAAATGATGAAGTTAACGATGAAAAAAAAGCATGGATAGTTACATTAAATCCCTTTAGTGACTTAAATGTAATAGTCAGAGTAGGTGGAAGGCTTCAAAATGCTGGGTTAAGCTATAACCAAATATACCCAGGTACCATTTGACAGATCATGATCGAAACGCAAGGCCACGCTGATTTAGCTGAAACTTTAATTCAAGTTAGAGAGAAACTTTGGGTACCAAAAAGTCGACGGCGCGTAAAGAGTAATATTATTAACAAGTCTGTGAATTACTGTAGATTTGCAGCTAAGCCACTAAGTCAGGATTTCGCTCCTTTATCAACCGAAAGAACAATAGAGGCCCTTTGAAGTTGTTGGAATCGATTTTGCTGGTTCTATGAGTACAAATGATGAAACTGGGAAGTCTCATATTGCTCTATATACATGCGCTGTTACAAGAGATGTGCATCTGGAACTAGTGTCTAGCCAAACAGCCAAAAATCTTTTTTTGTCCGTTAGAAGATATATTTCAAGAAGAGGGGTATGTCGAAGGATATATTCAGACAGTACAAGAACCTTCAAAATGGCAGACAAGAATTTAAAAAAGCTGTGGACTACCATCAAAGACACAGAAATTTAAAATAATTTGGTAATAAACGTATTGAGTGGAAATTCAATCTGGAAAAGGCGGCCTGTTTGGCGGTTTCTGAGAAAGACTAGTTAAATCTATCAAATCATGTTTGAAGAAAATACTAATGAAGGCTTTACTTAAATTTGAAGAGCTGGAAACTGTTTTAATTGAAATTGAGCCAATCGTAAATTCACGTCCGCTGACTTGATGTTTATAGTGAAGTCGGAGAACCCGAACAGCTGACACCAGCTCATTTTCTAGTTGGACGAAGACTGACATCTTTACCATGTGGCAAATTTCTCGAACCCGATTCAACTAAATAATATTTAAAAAGGAGATATAAATATCAGCTATGATTATCAGAGTGTTTTGGGAAAAGATGTAAAAGGGAATAGTTACTTGAAATTAGAAACGTAAAGCAAAAACTGCCAAGATTATTATGGAAGAAGGGAATTGTACAGGAGTGTCATACAGGATCAGATAGAAAATAAGGGCTTGCACTATCCGTTTAGCTAATCTAAATTATCTTCGTCCTCCTGTGCAGTAATTGTACCCGTTAGAAGGCTCAAGTGCGAAGCACATGACAACAGGCGCCTAGGCTAAAAGCCCCATCCTGTGTGTAACACGTGGGAAAAAGGGGAACATAACTTCCCTACCATAACATTGGTGGTTAGTTGGCTGAGATTTTTAAAGAAAATTCTCGATGGTGGGGAGAATGAGACCTTCGTACCCATATTCGAAGAGATGTCTGTCGAAGCAATGAGATGTAAAAAAGTTAAGAGCGGGATATCAAAGTGAGGGCGGAGCTACGAATTTCATCTAGATGCTGTTTGCATTCTGGTTGGCCAGCAGAAGTCACGTGTCCTCGTCGTTTGTTTTAATTTTCTTCCTCTGCGAATTTTACTAGTATCATAGCAGCTTCAAATCCATTTTGTAGTTTACCCGTTAGAAATGACTTGAACTCCTTGAACTGAACACAGTCAATTTAAATTGCGAAGACTGAGTCTATGAACATTTAAACTTGTAGAACATTAAAAACATTTAGCATTTAAGATAACATTAGAATCCAATCCTTCGATGAACCAAGAGTTCTTATCAAATATTGTTAAATCTTGAAGGTAAAAATAAGAAAATACAAATTAGAAACACAGACAATAATTCAAAAGCTAGAAACAAAAATTGAAGAAATAATAGATTTCTAAATAAAGTAATAAATCTTCTAATATTATTTCCTTATGTAATAAAAAAATAATAAATTATTCTGCGAAACATTATGAATAGTAGTAACTTTCTTTTCACCGTTTACACTTTTCTTCAAACAAATGATAACTGAATCAGAAATACAAAAAATTATAGTCCATAGAAATTGCTTAAGTTTCAGATGTCTCCTTTTTCCATTTCATTTAAACACTTATCTCGACATACCTCATTCATATGGTCAAAAAAATTTATAGTAATTATAAAGTATTTTAAGAAAAATACAAAATAGACCTTTTTTATCAATATGCAGAATTCTTTAAATTACATCCCACAATTCTAAGGGGCAATTAGTAAAGGTCATAAAATGCAAATAACTTCACCAAAAAAAATAAATCGCTTATAGCATCCCAGTGGAATGGATAAGGGCCGATTAAAGGAAACCTACGGAGTAAAAATGAGCCATGTGTCGCTTCAGTCTCTGATTTAGGGCTTGATATCAACTCCATTTATTTCTTACCTCCATGGATGAACACAGATATCTTCTCTCTGATAATTTGATGAATACTTTTTAGTATACTGATCTTCTTCATTAAAACAGTGATGCGGAGCAGTACCTGTAATAGACGAAGTTCTGGTACTGGCTTTATGTTTCCCTGTTCATGCCGCTTTTAACTTTAGTTTTGCTTTAATTTGAAAATTTTGTCATTGAAATGCTTTTTATAAAGACTTGAGGAATGAAATGTAGAAATTACACCATGAAATTTTGTAACTAATTCAAAAATTCTTTTTTGAAAAGAGTAGTCCAATGAACTATGAGAAAAACACGTAATGTACACTGCTAAAAAAATGGGCAGTTCTGTGTCTCCCGTTCTTACAGGGCCGATTGACGAAATTCAGATTTCGTTCTTCATGTCCCGAAAGCACGACTTAGGATATACCTATATTAGATTTATATATCGCAATGAGGACTTTTTCTGAAATAATATACCAACGTTTCTTCCATATTTTGATTCTGAGACTCAAATTATGCCTAGATATTAAATTTTGTAATTTTTCGTAAGAAATTTAAAAATTTATCTTGGCGGATTTTTTTTCATTTCGCGCCAAGAATAATTCACTTAACAAGCTTCTTAATTTATAGCAACTTTTTTTCCTTTCATTTTTTTCATTGTCCATGAGCGGGAAAAAAGTCGTCGTTTATACTTTCAAATAATTTTAACAAAGTGCGTAAACCACATTTGGCGTTATTATTACTTATAACGAATATTCCAAATTTCAAAACTCGACAAAATGTAAATTCACATATATCTTAGGAAATTTTTATTAAAAAACTCTAATTTTTTGCAGATATGCTTAGAAATACATCTACTTTAAGATGATGGCAAAACTTTTATAGATTATAATTATCATTTTTATTCAAAAAATTTATAAAAATTATTTAAAAATACAAATTTTAAAAATAAATCATAGAAAATTTGAGAATTTCATTTGGAACGAATATAAATATGAAAGGAAGAATCAAATATCTTTAATAAAAAAAAGATATATTAATAAATATATGCTATATTCAGCTAACATTGAGGAGCTAAAGTTTTGAGAGCTAATTTTCTAAAAACTACTCGTGTGATTTTCACAACACTTGACAGTTTGGCATAATTTGAGTCGTACAATCGAAATATGGAAAAACATTGGCATGTCATTTCAGAAAAAGTCCGATTTTATGTCAAAATACCTATATTTGAACAATGCTATGTATAAATCTAATACATATCCTAAGTCGCGCTTTCGAGAGATGAAAAACGCAAGTTCAATTTCGTCAATCGGCCCAGTAGAACGGAAGGTATAGAATTGCCCCTCCTTTTTTGGCACAATGTACACATGCTCATTTTATCAGTTTCTGAAGTCAGTTGCCAGTACTACTGCAAAATGTTTTCACAAGAAACTTATAAAAATGCGTAATTTCATCAATATTCGATTTGTTTATTGCTATAACATGAAACTTTTCATGCGAAGTTTTATTCAATAAATCTTTTCGCTGAGTTATTGAAGAAATATCGATTTGTCCGAAATGGAATTCAGCCAGGCAAAATGATTATACCCTGTTGTAGAA
>KK121536.1:979818-1018331 GCA_000611955.2 Stegodyphus mimosarum
TAGAAATTCTAAACATATGCTCATTTAAAAACTTATTTCGTTATATTGCTGTTGAATTGAATTTATGGTTTAAGTGCGAGGAACATGATATTTAATAAATAAAGGTAACATACAAAACGTTAAAAAAACGCCCCTTTGGGCGAAATATAAAATCTGAAAGCTTTGAGATATATTGTGCAAAACTCTGCGGGGGATTCTAGATGCTTCTGTTATTAAATTTAATAAAAATTTCTTGCTATTTTTGCCAGTGAAAAAAAACGGCATCTCAACTTAGCTTGTAGAATCATTAGGTTATATCAATGCTAGAACGTGAAAACATTTTCAGTGCCTAGGCTGGAATTCGAACTCCAGACCTCCCGAATATGCTTAATATGTAATCTCGAATATGTAGGAAAGCATAAAGAAGGTATAAAATATCTTATATATCACTTTTTATAAGAACGACGGCAGTGCTCTTTTTTTCATTGCGCATTCGGGATGAGGAGACCCTTCCTCAAATCCTGGTGTAGAAGAATTACCGTCCAAGGTCTTTTGTTTGGGTGCCAGTACATTCATTAGGTTATATCGATGATGGAACGCAAAACATCTTCCGTGCGCTACCCAAGAATCGAGCTCCCGACAACTTGCATACGCGTTGAATGTGTTTCCAGTTACACGACAAAGGCATGCGGAAAGAAGGGAGAAAATGCCTTATAAGATTAACTATCAAAAGCAAAAATCTTGATGGACTCAGAATTTAACGCCCAAAAGAGCTCTTTTAAAGTTAAATATATGGTTTTTCAGTATAGGTTGTAAGGATCGTAAGCTTGACTAACGTTTATTTTATTTTAAAACTTTACTATCATCTCTTATTTTCCACTTCCGGCAGAATTAAAGAGTGAATATGTTTATGCAAATTGGATTTGCTAACCCTTAAGTATTTAAGTTGCGGCTTTTTGCCAAGAGCGTAGTAGAAGGAGAGAAAGTGAGCCATCTTGCCACGAGTCTTCACGCGAGCTTGCCATCAGTTACTGCCTGACTTGAAGGCCAGAGGTTTTAATCCTCTTGAAAGCTAAAAACGTATTGTAGTCTTCCGCAGTTTGCGTACTACAAGCGTAGTAATTTAAAAGGCCAGTCTTAGTGTTAGTCATCTGTGTAAAATATTAAAAGTTAGCTCTTACTTAAATTTTAATTAGTTAGTAGTCTTATATTTTTACGTTCAAACAACAGTGGTTGGTCTTTGCATCCCGGAGTGTGGAAGCGACTGTGAAACCTGAAAAAAAATAAAGGGTAATTTTAACCCTTCTCATTTTATAGTCTTTGCTACTCCATAGGACATAGTTTGCAGTCAACTCACTGTCCAGTCAGGACACGTCATGTTCGCCAAACAGATAAAAAGAAATACGAGTCCTGATAAAGTTACCCATAGAGATGGTCCATAGGAACGGCGAAATATTTTACAGGACATTGTATGAATATGCATTCAAACTAACATGGAAAACATTTTATATCTTTTTTATATTTAAAAAAATTAAAAAATTATAATGTAATTCAATAAAAATATATAGTACTTTTAATAAGATATATGAATAAAATACATTTTTATTTTAAATCAATCAGATTAAAAGTAGTAAAAAAATAATATTCTTAAGACCTGAATCTATTTGCTTTTAAATAGTTTAGTTTGTTAATGAATTAAATTTAAAATAAAAAATTATTTAAAAATTAAATTTGGAATTTTAATTAAAGCAGTTATTAAGTTAAATTAGATTAAATTTGAAAGAAAAATATTTTACCTTTTGCCGAATGGCAACAGACTCAAATAAAAGGTGCAACAACGCAAAATCGTTTTTCGAAACTAATAGTCTTTTGAGGCTAAACATAGCTGCAAATATTTTTGCTAATTACGATGGTTTTATCAAAAACATAAAAGTAGACATGTGAGAGAAATATTGAACTTCGGTGTTAATTACAAAATTTTAAAAGTTGAGTGCCAACAAAAAACGAACATCTAAAAAACAATTAATTTAGCATTCATCTATAAATGTTATTAGCCGAAGAGCAAGTCTGCCTACTTGCCTCCATCTCAATGGAAAAAATGATTAAAATAATTTGATGTTCTATTAGACTCGGTAACAGCCACATGACAACCATTTAAGGAGACTCTCTCTTCAAATTTCCGCCACCAAACATATCAACTTTAATAGCTTGTGAATTACTAAGGATACAGAATTAAAATTTTCACTATATATTTCAAAAGGCTACAGCCAAAATTTAAGCCAATAAAAAATCGCCGTTTTGGTTATTTTCCAGGTACTGTATCCACTTAGCTTTTAGCTGAATTTTAAGATAACAATTGATAAAAAATATTGGTGACTTTTGTGTGCACGAAATTTAGGTAATCTTTCTCTTACATTTTTTGTTAACGAACATTCACAAAAACAATAATTATTCAAAAATTGTCATATTTTAAGGATGAAAATTAAAAATAAAAATCGAATTTCCACAATGAACTTCAGAAGAAAAGTACGCCAGAGATTTGAAGAAATGATTTGTAAAAGGAATGGAACTGAAACACATTACAATGAATTCTAATTTTTTTTTTTTAATTTTCCCGCAGATGGGCCAGCGCTAGGCCTTTCCGGCACCACATGCAGTTACTTAGGTTCAGCGGTAACGTTTTTACGTTAAATAAACACATAATGTACTAATTAATTCCACAGTTCATAACAAATAATATTTTTCCCCTTAAAGAAACTGAAATGCAAATACCTATTTTTAAAAGTCTTTCCTTCCTTAGCGGTATAACTAAAATAAATGGGTAACAGAACTACACCAAAAGAGTACATCTACTTGGTCCATTAACTTTCAAAATATCCTGAAATTCATACAAGTTATTATTGATATCAATGTTTACTTTTTAAGAAATTGCTTAATGTTGTATGATGTACTATGTAATATATGATGTCCATTGCCCTCCCCCCAAAATGGGACAGTTTTATACCTCCCGTTCTACTCGGCCGATTGGCGAAATTCCTGAAATAACATACCATTTGTCTTTCATATTTTGATTCTACGACTCAAATTATGCCTAATATTAAATTGTTGCTGAGAAATGTATGGAGAAATGTAAAATTTATCTTGGCCCATTTTTTTTCAGTTTGCGCCAAGAATAATTCACTTGAGAAACTTCTTAATTTACAGCAACCTATTATTCTTTCCTCTTTTTTCATTGTACAAGAGCGGAAAAAAAGTCACTGTTCATTCTTTCAAATAATTTTAACAAAGCGCGTAAACCACATTTGTGTTATTATCGCTTTTAACAAATATACCAAATTTCAAAACGCGCCAATATATAAATTCACGTATATCTTAGGAAATTTTGAATAAAAAACTCTTTTTACACGTATGCTTAGAAATATATCTACTTTAAGATGGTGGTAAAACTTTTATAGATTATAATTCAAAATTGTTTTCGAAAAATTCATAAAAATTATTTTAAAATATACATTTTAAAAATAAATTACAAAAAAATGAGCGAATTTTTTTTGTAATGATCCTAAATTTCGAAATGTGAAACAAGGAATAAAGTAAGCTTAATAAAAAAAGAGATTTTAATAAATATATATCAAATTCAATTAACATGGGAGAGCTAAACTTTTGAAAGCTAATTTTATAAAAACTGCTCGTGAAATTTTTACGAACTTTGGCAGTTTGGCATAAATTGACTCGTAGAATGGAAATATGAAAAACATTGGCATGTCATTTCAGAAAAATACGATTTTTGTGTAAAAATACTTGTAGTTGAACATTGCTATACATAAATCTAATACGTATACTAAGTCATGCTTTCGAGACATGAAAAACGCAGGTTGAATTTTGTACATAAAAATTCGGATACATAAAATCGGTACATTCAGTACAACGTACATAAAAAAAGAAGAAATTCGGTACCCAACAGTGATTTGAAAATAGTTCCTATCCATTCAGATGCAGGATATTATTTTAGTAATACGTAGTAAAAGAAAGAAATCGAAGTAAATGTTGAGGCAAAAAGTCTTTTTTTGCCACTTTCGCAAAAACCGACAAGATTTACTTTTCCCTTTCTTCTTATCTTAATGACTTTATGCATTTATAAAGAATTTTTAAAAGATTATTATTGAGTTAAAACATATAGTACAAGAACTTAATAGTTGTTAAAACTTACTCAATACTTTGCTCATTTCAGTCTTCTGTGAAATCGTTGCATTTATTTTACTGTGAAGACACGAATTAAGTTTACCAAGCATTAATTTATTTTACAAAAAATGGTACACTTATACAGTGCATAATTAACACAGTGATTTTAGAAGTGAACAAAACACATTTGAATACAAACATAGAATCGTTTATCAAGAATAAAATAGTAAGGTAGATTTTAATAAAGGTAGGAACCGCATTATAAAAATTATGAACGGGAATTGTAGCAGTTTCATTTAAAAGAAGTCTTAAAGAATGAAAGTTTTCATAGATTCAAAGAGAATTTGAAAACAGAATTATTTTTACGTCCTTATTCTTTTTTCTCTTGGAATCATAATCCTTAATTTTATAACAACCATCACATTATTGTACAAGACAGAACCATTTTCTATTTTAGCTGATATGAAAAATGCAAAATTATAATTTATTTGAATTATGCATAATAAAAACAAAAGAGGCATAATGCAAAGGATAAATATGAAAGCTGCACAATACAAAGAAAAGATTCATTATGGAAAAGAATAAATATGAAAGTTGTAGAATACAAAGAAAAGATTCATAATGCAAAGGATAAACGTAAAAGATTCATAATGCAAATTTAAACATAAAAGATGCATTATGGAGAAAAACACCGCACATATGTATCTAATACTGCTGTAACCATGCATTAAAAATATATATAACCTTTTTTAATACAAACACTCACACAGGTATAAAACATAAAAAGAATAAAATAAAGCATATAATTCTTTTGCGCTTAATTTCATTAAATATTTCGGTGCATTAAAATTTAATTAATAATAATATGCTAGAAATAACTAAATATCATCATATTTAAAAAAAAATAAAAATTAGGTATTTAGGTATAAATTTCATTCACAACTTAAGCAGCTTTCATTTAGTTCCTTAATTTTTACAAAAAGGTTGAATATCGAAGATCACGTTTTAGTACCGTAATTCACAAACACAGTAAAGGTTAAAGATTTATACGTGTTTCATAGATCAAGTACTATTATTTGTTTAGGAGCAAGCATATTTAATCACTATAAATTTCGCAAATTTCCCTCTGAATTTTATTCCTCGATTATTCTAGACAACCTGATTGAAGAAAAATTCATGTAAAATAATACATACCTTTTAACTGACTAACAGTTTGTATGTGTCTTAGACTGCAATGATATACTTCTTCCCTACTCACTTATATTTCTAAATTTAATAAATCAAAAGAAACAATGCAATAGTTCTGCTGAAAGTAATGCTAACATCAGTTTATGCTTTTAATTAACTGAAAAACTCAATTGGTTTGAACTGAGGAGATAAATATTTATTTTTATTCTTATTTTATTTTATTTTACTTAACATTGCTTTCAATATTATAAAATGTTTACTTGTATTACCTTTGGATGCGATTCTTGGAGATAAAAAATGGTTAAGACCTTCATAGGAAAGAAACTGTAAACATGCATTTAAACTCTATTTTTACGTTTTTCTTAAAAAAATAATTAATTAACTGACATATATCGTCCAAACACCACACGTCGTCCAAGTAAGTTTTAGTCTATATGAAGTTATTACTTCAAACGGTTTCCATTCCTACGCAATGCATTAGCACAGTAAATGCAAAAAGTGTAAATTCGTGTAAAAATAAAACTGTAAAAGGAAATATTTTTGTTGTTGAGGCTAATCATCATGAGAACAAACCCAAGAAATTTATCGCGGCAAGGTGTGGTCGTTGGCAAGAGTCTTAGGCACTATGTTGGTGAAAGTACGATTTTGCTCAGTTCCACCCTAATTTTGAGAGAAAGCATCCCGGGGAGGATCGGTCCGAGTGTCTCCTACTTCTCTTTCCCTACCACAAACCACATGAGAGAACTTTCGGCTTGCCACCATATTTAGAGTGCATAAAGGCACTATGCATTTACAGACATCCGTACCTTCTCCGGAATTCGAGGCGGGGCCCTACGGTACGGTAATCAGAGTCCTTACTAATCAGTACCCCTTTTCGGTGACCTTCTATGGAGATCCATACATAGCATTAACTACTGAAATTAGCCTCAAAGGATTTCCAAAATTTTCCTAATGGAATTTCAGTAAATTTAATTTTTCCTTCCATTTATTTTATATACATTTATGATAGCTAATTGTTGTCAGGATGTATTATTAAATCGGTGTAATATCATGTCACGATTTCTCAAGCGACAAACAATTATTTGGATTTGTCATGGGTTTTCACATTTCTAAATGTTGTAATCACTTCTCTATTTTATTTGACATTCGTAAACGGAATCGCTAATGTTTCTCGTAATTAAAAACATACTGTAGTATGAAATGAGATTTCAAAGTACAAAGTTTTAGAAATCAGCATGAAAATATAAATTCAAATCTTCAGTTCGAAACTACAGCTGCTTTTCAGGCATAATTCAGAAGTGCTTTTTATGTAAACTTATTTCTGATGAATACTTATAAATTTACATTTTGCTTATCATTCCTAATATGCCTCACTCATTTTTGATTTTTAAAGGAGATAATTTTGAAAAGGAATTCTTACTTTACTTCTGATTTTCTTTTCTTAAGCGAATCCTTATATTTCACATGACTATAACAGATTTCGCATAGCAAAACTAAAAAGGAGAAAAAGCAACCTAAAGCAAGGATAATAATAAATATTTCTATATCCTTTGCAGTAGTTTGAATACTATTGTAATTTATTTCGGTAATATTGGAGCTTTGCGTTTGCTTTAATCTCAATGTTGAATCACTAGAAAATTTTTCGTATAACCCTGAGGCATGAAGTCTAGAAATTACGGCATTAATATTTGCTATGCAACAAAATCCTTTTTTGAAAGCTAATCCACTATACCATGTTGAAAGTATATCATCTGAGACATATTTTGTTCTGCCAATTTCCGAACCAAATGTCCAAAGTATTTCCGTCTTTGTGAGTATGAGAGCAGTGTTTTCTTGAAGAAACTCATATGGATTTGGTTTGTCAATATACCAACTATTTTGTTTGATGAAATCGGCAAGATTTCTCAGATGTTTCTGCTTGGCTTGTTCTAGAAGCTGCATATTAATTGATCCTTTTCGTACGAAACATTTATACTTTCCCGCTGCCACAGCTTCAAATAATTCCAGAAAATTGTGGATAGGCTTAATTCTTACCGGTACGCTCAGCATCGACGAAAGTCCACCGAGGTACCCGCATGTTATAACTAGTGTAAAAAAATGCCAAATTGCGATAAGAAGTCTTCCAATTAATGTGTTATCATTCATAACAGGAGGTTGCTTTAGTACAGTGCCAACGCAGTCAAAAATAATCCGCACATAAGTATATTTCTTTTTCAAGACATATCGAAACATTACACTCATTAGAAGAAGTGTAATGAAGCAACAGATCCAGACAGATGATTGAAATGCGTACACGTAGGAGAATGCGTTCGCTTGATAACTTGGTATATTTGTAATAAATAATACATCCTCGAAATAGCAAGGTATACTGAAATCAACAACTGGCTGTCTTTGGCTGTTAATGGTAAGAAATCCCGTATCCAGTTCATCTTTTTGAATCATGCCTACCATACCTGTCCAATTTCCATCTTCTTTCAATCTTCCCCACTGTCTATCTGAAGGCACAATTAAATCGTACTGGAAATGTAATTTTTCGGATAAAATTTCGAAATAGTTTGCTAGAATTCCACTAGCGGAGGGAAAATTATTTGTATCATTATTTAATGTAAGAAACGGAGAAATTGGCACTACACCAATCCTCAAGAAACGAGGAAAATGTTTTGGCATAGTCTGCTGACCTATCGGTTCTATCTGAAATCTAGTCATTTGTAATTATTTGTTTCGTATGTCTCATTTCACAAATTTCACCGCTTGTATCTGCGTTCTTTTTTACTCCTTCTGCGTTATAACTGTGATGAATGCGTCAAAACAATTTTTGACTAATATACACTCTATCTTAGGTATCACCTTTCTTCCATTGTCCTACTGAAATGAAAGCATCAAACTAAATTCTTGAATAATGTGTTGATCGTCTGTCCTTTGATGTTCTTCCGAGATGAAGTTTAGAGCAAGCAAAAATTATCACAGATTAGAGAACGATTATAAGATACGTTTTATGCATGATCTTTCGATGTTTCACAAACTGTTGATTTCTTATTACAGCAGAATTTATTTCGCTTCAACAATATTATGTATTCTGCATTTTCGACTACTTTTGCATAAGTTCAAAACAAACGCTGCGTAAATTGTCCTCTCTAATGCATAAATGAGAAGCTTCCTACTTATAAAGGCGTAGAGTATTTACCAAATACCAGTATTACTAATATTTTTCTTCAGTGCCAGAGAACAAATAATGCATTTTATTTCAAAGTTGTTTGCCCGAAACAACTTGACGCTTGTTTAAGAACCTCAGGTCGGGGTTTCAGAATTTTAAATGTTTGGAAATACAAGTTTAACGTTTGTGTACTCTTTAATTTGTGAAACATGTTTGGAGTTAAAATGGAAAGGAGTATAATTAAACCTATTTAAATATAACTTCAGTAGCATTAGAACGTTCACTTTGAATAAACAAAAACTTCTATTTGCTTTAGAACAAACAAACAAAGTAGTTGATAGAACAAAACATAGCATTGATTTTTTTATAATAGAGCTTTTTGTATAAGTAAATAATATCACCCAGACAAAGTTTGTTGAGTTTTGATTAACTAATTTTCAGAATTTCTCCGTGCCTTTTGACAAAGAACTGTTGCGGCCGAGGAACTGATTACTAAATCGGTAACGTAAAATAACTGAATATGTTTTATTGTCAAGCAAACCAAAATTTATTGAACCACGACTCGGGCATAGAAACAAAAATATAATGAACAAAATGTGCAGTTTCTATTGTCTTTAATGCAAATGAATTATAACTTCACGAGAATGAATTTGAACCAACGTTTGCGAAAGAAGTTACTCATAATTTAAGACTTTTTTCTAAGATAACTAGATTTAAGCCAAAATGTAATAAAATATTAATGATTTACGTTTTAAAATATAAATTAAACTAGAACATAAAATAATATTAACCTATTACTTGAAATGTATACTGCGAAAAGAAAATCTGAAAGCTTTCAGATTTTACGTTACGCCCCAATGGTTTTTAACGTTTTGTGTGTTACCTTTGTTTATTAAATATCATGTTCTTCTCATGTAAAGCATAAAATTCAGATTAACAGTAATGTTGCAAAACAATTTTAAAATGAGCATATCTTTAGAATTTCCGATACACAGTCTCGCGTGCTGAAGAAAATTTTTTTTTCGTATAGTGTTGCCATTGCTCGCCTTGAAATCGTTGAGTTTTTTAATGAAGAATTGTTTAATGTCGCACAAAATATGAAATAGGTAATAAAACAAATTCCAAAATCCAAATTTGGGCTTCCAAATGCCCGTATTCTGATAGAGACGTACGTTATTCAAAATTTGATGTCTCTAGATACCGCTGTTTTATCACACAGTGCGAGAAACATACATACATTTACGCAGATTCTTCATTATTTAATATCTTTAAATATAATACAGGCCATTAATATTTAGTGGCAATATTTTGAAAAGGGAATTAACGCAAAAAGTGAATCTGTTACTGTGAAAGACCGAAATTGGGGAATGTCGACTTTCACCGCAGAATGTCAACATTCCCCAAATACGTCAGTGAAAGATCGAACATAACATTGCATTCTTGTACATTTGGACCCCCACCGGTGTATGTCGACAATCACAGATATGCCTTGGTGTAGGTCGAAAAGAGAGGCGACTGGCTGTTTACCATAAATGCAGTTGTAAAAGCAAGGGCCTCTTGTGGAATTCAAAGTCTCATAATAGTTTAAGTTGTTGCAATTAATCAGATTTGAATCACATAATTTAGTAAGTTTTTTATTACTATTATTTTATTTTCTCATTTACTACGTACTGTATAATTAAGTAAGTTTTTAAACTTCTATTATTTTCCTTTCTCATTTTGAATGTACTGTGTGTTTTAAGTACTTGTGTGTTTTTTCGCGACTGAATTACGGAGAAGAAAATATAATATTCTCATATATTCAACATTCACCATTCGTACATGGTGAATGTCGACATTCACTGGTGTAAGTCTGAAATAAGAGTATTTTGAAAATATTTCGGACATACACCAAGCGACTATGTGAATGTTGACATTCACAGGTGAAAGTCGACATTCTCCAGATTTCGTTGTTTCACCGTAACAAATCGCCGCAAAATGCAGAAATGAAATTAATTGTTCTTCTGGGCAAATTGCCCTTTTGGGCTAATAATAGTAAATATTAAACTAAAGTACTGCTTTAATTTTTTGAAAGTGGTCTGCAAAGAATATTACGATTTCTGTGGAAAAGACAATAATTGATTTTTTGAAACTTAGGAATCAGATATATTCTCTAAAAATAACCCTAACTTATTTAGATAACAGACGGCATATTAAATATTATATGCGTATTTATACTATGTAAAGATTTATACCCCGTAACCTGAGAACCTACCAGCAAAACCGAAAGTATTATATCAAAATTAGAATACCGTGGAAATCAAACATTTTTAAGATCCAATTAAATAAGTAATCTCTGGACTCATTGCTTTGAGAAAAGCGGGTAGTACTTAAAGCAAAGCGTTTTTATACTTACCTAGTCCTGCGTTTCCAGCGTTGAAGTGTTTGCAGTAGAACGAAGGATATCTCAAATAATTACTGCAAGGTATCCAAGAAGTCTGCACGCGGGATGTTAAGAGTATCACATAGAGCAATAGTTGACACTATTAATATCGCTCTGCAAACAACATGAAAAAAAAAATAAGATTATTCAGCATTTATTCGTTTGTATTTGTGAGCGTGTTAGACTATGAAAAATATAGGCGCCCATCTTGAGCTCTAAAATTGGCGTCATGTTTAAAAGATTTAAATTTTTCTCATTCTCTCAAGACCGTTTGCATAGTGTTATCTATTGACCGAAATTTTAACTAAGGCTCACTAGATTCTAAAACAAATCTGCCTTGGCGATTAAATTTTACATACAAATCGTGCTTTGATATGACTACTATCTGATTTTACATCTATTTTTAAAACGTCCAAATTTATGCGGTACCTCATGTATTAATCCTCCTTTACTATTCAGCGAAATTTTTACTATTCAGCGAAATTTTTACTATTCAGCGTTGATACTTTTACTAAATAAGCATGCTAAAACTGTCTAATATATTTTTCCAATGGTAGAGAATAAGATAAATCTTTGTTATATGCAGCTTAAGTGTTTGTTTGTCGTCGATAGTTTATTGGTTGCTTGCGTAACTGTACTAACCAATGGGGGTGAAGTTGCCACGGCATTCAAATAGTAAAATAAATTTTATCACAATAGTTATCATTGTTTTAATTATATTATCATGGTATTTAAATATTTTTAATTCATACAATTGTTGCTTATAATGCATTTAACTATATTTACGTATGAATTACCTAGAAACTTGCAAACGTCGAGAAATGAAAGGAGACGAAACCAACTAACGAGTGGTGCGTAGTACATCTCATCGAGTAGGTTTACCCAAACTCCTATGTTAAATATCCTTTCGCGTAAAGAGTTTAAAATTTTGCCTGATTTTATTCCGACATTGTAGAGCGTGTCAAAGGGATGGTGAACATTTGTTTGTATTAGCAATCATTTGTTTTTGAAACAATTTAAGGCTGAACGCAAATTGAGCGTATCAGGGGGGAAGGCGAACATTTGTTCGCATTGGCAATCATCTGTTTTACATAAAAAATACGTCTTAACGTTTTAAGAATGCCTCTAGAAAATACAGCAATGAACAGGAGAGAAAAGGAGCTAAAGCTTCGCAAAAGCGGCTTTCTCGTCAAAAAGAAACCACTGAGCAAAGAAAGAAATGTACCGCCAGTGGTTTCCTTCATTGCACTCTACTTCTAAGCAATTAAGCAAGTAGAAGGGGGAAACCCCGTGGGGCAGTAAGCAAAGGGGCGTCCTCGCCGCCTGCCCTGGGAAATTCAGTTGGAATTATCAGACACCTTTGCACAAACCATTTTAATTACAATTTATAATATCTAGAACAGCGGTCATTTCGTATGATCGCCGGTTTTTCTAGTATTATATAAACTGAGCAAAGCGTTGCGAACATGCAAAGTAAAAGGTCAGTGTCTCATCATTTAGCATCTAATGCTCCAATACCTTTCCACATCAGAGGCTCCACGCAGCGCCAGGCATCTTCCGGCGTGGGTGCCTTCTGTTTCTTCAATTAAGCCGTAAAGTGGGCATTTTGAGCTGATAAGAGATGGCTGCTAAGAGTGGGAAATTTGGGCTGGCCAACACGATAGAGATGGTACGCAAAGCAGTCATGACCAGTTTCAACTTAAACCTGGCCACAGGTTTGCCCCCTGGTTTGTCAGGTTATTTCCTTTCCAAAACGTCTCTCCAGCCCTTGGTTAAGATAAGACTCATAAGTTCATTTTTGTTTGAAACATTTCAATTATATAGTCTTGTAGAATGGTAAGAACAATTTGTAGACATCTTTTGAACAATTTCTGTAATTTGTTGGCCTGATCATCACCATAAACACCACAATGACCGTGAAATCCATTGTAGTACAATCTCCTTACCAATTGGTTTTAATTTTTCCAAAAGAAATTGGAATTAAAGGATTTCTTTCTGGTGCGTGATCCAAAAGCCTGTAGTACCGTCCTGGAGTCCCACAGGATGAACACTTTGTCATATCCGAAAGCCGAGACTTTAATCTGTCCTAGAATCACAAAAATAGCCATTACCTCGCCATCCGCGTGTAGTGCTTGACATCAGGATAGCGGAACACGTACAGAAGTACACTACCTCGACATCGAAAGAAGTTCCCCGTGCATCCATAGGTATGCAGAACGAAAGTTGGATGGAAAAATGCTCCATGCTGGCATTTGCTGAGCCCTTAGTGAATGCACCTTCCGCACAGATGTGAAATCAGAGCGGATCAGGATAAAATGTATTTATAGATTCAAGGGCAAAATTTTTAAAGTATCTGATATATTGTTGCTTAAAATATAAGGCAAAATACCGCTGTTCAGCAGTTTTCATACCAAATCAAACACGCAAACAAAAAAGCCGTTAAGACTGAATTCAACAAGAAACTTTTTCAGACCATACATCAACAGCTGAAGTTTTGATTAATAGACATACAATTTAAAAGCAATGTGTTGCTACTGAAAGAAACTATTTTTATATTCCCCGAACCACGACATTACCACTCTGCAAAGCCTAAAATACAAATTTAATCTAAGCAATTTCAATGCAATAAACGCAATTACTTATAATATTGATTTACGATTTGTTTATTCATAAATTTTTTCTGACACCATATGACATGTGACAGGAATAGAATTTTGTGCTTTTATAGGTTATAATGTATTTCTCATGTCATCTTAGCATGGCTTCGTGGTGCAACGGTCAACATCCTCGAAGCGTATTCGAGAGGTACGTGGTTCGCGTCCCAGCCTGGGCATTGCTCATTTTTCACATCTCCTGTTTCCAAATAATCTAATGACTCTACAAGTGGGCTCGAACTGAAAAGCTGGTGGATGATGATTCTCCACCATTACGATTTGGCGACTGAGGCCCCTAATCCCCAGTCGCCCTTTAAAAGAGGGAATATATAAGGTATTCTTCATGCCTTCTTTAGCATGAGTTCTGGTGTAGCGGTCACAATACTCGACGAATATTCGAGAGGTCTCTGGTTAGAGTGCCGCCGAGGGCATTGCTCATTTTTCCTGCTTCCAAATAACCTAATGACTCTACAAGATAATCATACATCTTATATTATAATTCGAAGATTTTGGATGCCTAGCTGAATCCACGCTGCTAATTCGTACAGAAATTCATTACTTAGAAATTCGTAAATATGTACAAATTTCTTTTTAAATCAGTTATTTCATTAGCTTTTATCAGAGTTGTATTCAGTTTTTAATTTTAACGAAGAAATACAAACCAAAATATATTAAAATAACTTATATAACTCTACGCCCTTATGCAGAAAGTACTGTTGAAATAGCATTTTCTCTGGCTTTTATTTTACTTCAGAATTTTAGAAATACTTCTTTGTTTATAGTGATCGTTAAATATGGTCTTCTTTAAGAGCCTAAAATTCTTCGGTACTGTGAATTTCCCGATTCATGTTCATATCTTTAAGCAATATCATCTTTAAAGGTGACATATCATTCGCTTTCAGTAATGAAACAATGAACCTTTAACGTGGAATTCTTTAAAATGTCCTGAGAGATTTGTATTTCACAATTCTCCCATTCGTAGTTAAACCTTCTTACCTCTATTTCAAGTACCTTTAAGGAAATTGAAACTGTAGAATACAAAAGAATTTCATTTATTATCAAGTGAAATATTGGTCAAATATGACTCTGTTACTTCAGGAAGACTCAGGGGAATGTATTGCCAAAAATAATCTTTGGATGAAACAAACGACGGAATTTTTAAGGAATTTATAATTGGATGAGATAATAATAGTACAGATTATAAAATTCGGTTTGCTTGAGAGGCTGAAGTCTTTAGAAAGATAAGACTATGGCAAGATTTAGAAAGTCTTTAGAAAGATACGTCTATGGAAAGCTAACTCAATAAGAGGGTTTCTGAGCATTTAAATATATTCTGTTAACTGCGAAGATAAAATACATGTAAAGCAATAATTTTATTTTATTAACTTATGTTACATAAATTAATAGCTATTTTATAAACTAATTTATTTCTAGCCTCTTCGAAACTATGTATTCTATTTCGACGGAGTTAATTACTTATTAAGTGCGTACACACATTAGGTTACTTCGAAACAGGAGACATGAAAAATGAGTTATGCCCTCCCCGGGACTCGAACCACGGACCTCTCGAATACCCGCCGAGAGTGCTGACCACTACACGAAGGCATGCTAAGAAGGCGGGAGATATACCTTATATACTCCCCCTTTTAAAGTGCGACTGGGGATTAGGGGACCCAGTCGCCAAATCCTGGTAGTGGAGAATCATCATTCATGACTTTTTATAGTTCAGGCGCCACTGTAGAGACATTAGGTTACTTCGAAGCACAAGACACAAAAAACGAGCAAAGCCCTCCTCGCCGGGACTCGAACCACGGACCTCTCGAATACGCGCCAATTGTGCTGACCACTACACCACGAAGGCATGCTAAGAAGGCGAGAGAAAAACCTTGTAAGTGCATTAATAATGTTAATATTTAGATCTAAAATGCACATTAAATCTGCAGATAATAAGCGACTCGATCTTTCCAAAAGGTTTCTTTTCTCTACTAAATAGTATCTAAAAATAAATCTAATAAAATATTACTTATTCTTACTAATTAGCATATTATTCTGTGAAATTACATTTTTCAAATACAATAACCTCTTAACATGCATATTTCTTGAATTCAAAAATTGAAAATAAATACCATATTGTAAAAGACTTAAAATCTGAAATATGGATCAAACATTATATAATCTAGAACTTTATTGCTATATTTACATAACAAAAAATATGCTATATTTAAGTGGTTAAAGAAATATTTGCTTTGGAACATAAGCACGCGAGGTTCAATTTTCATGGAAATGCCAATTTTGTAACAAAGCACGATAGCGCAGTATTCATAGCTGTTTTATGTTACAAGTCTGGAATTATGCATTTTATTTCGAAAAAAGTCTGTGTTGGTAACAACAGAAAAGAGAAATAATGATGAAGTTTCTAGTTGTTATGTTGAGAAATATTTTGCTGCTATTACTTGATTTTTTTTTAATTCAAATTAAAATAAATTTTATTTGCTAGTATAAAGCTAGTTAATGCGTTGAAAAATAAAGCATTTCAAAAATACTACTGATGTATTTCTTGAAATCTTAATAAATTATCAGGTAATAACACAGTGAAATACTGTGACTAATTTTGCTTTCCTGAAATCAGAGTAAGTGCACGAAATTCATGTTAGCAGGGAGGCAAAATTGCATCTGTCGCTGGCAATAGCTAGGGCACCATACAAGTGACAGTACGACTTTGCTCAGTTCCGCCCCCCCTCCAATTTTGAAGGACAGCACTTCGGGGAGGGTATGGATCCGAGATCTCCAACCTCTTGCGCTACCATCAACCTCTCGAGAGGACTTTCGGCTTGCCGCATATTCAGATTGCCCCATGCCGCACGGAGACCATATACTTATAAACATACATCCTCAGGGATTCGAAACCGAGCTCTCCGGTACAGCAGTCAGAGACACTAACCACTATTCCGGTTCAGACGGCATCACAACGAATACTGCAATATAGTGACATACAGGTTTGTAATATTGTTCAAATTCGTGATTACGAAAATTCAGGATAAAAGAAATTTGCCAGGCAGAGACTTCGCCTGATCAATCAACGCAAAATCTGTTTAAACAATAAATACAGTTTTGCGACTGAAAATAAATTCTCTGAAACAAAATTAGGAATCAATTGAGATGAAATTTCAGAACTCAGTTTTAAGGCTGTACTTGTAAAGATTATAATTCACTTGAAACGTTTTAAGTTTTCTACATTTCGCTGCTTCAAAATTTTAGATATGATCCACCATTCTAGTGGTGTGAGCTGATTTTTCCATTGCCAAAAATACACTGCAGAATCAAAACATTATTATAAATAATATCAATAACGTCTTACGCGACCTTTAGCCTACAAAATAACTGCACTTCACCTTGGAATGGATGCCGCAAGTTCTTGGTAGATAACCGTAGACGCCCTGTACCGAATATCTAAGCTTCAGCCACAAAATGCCGAGACATTCCGACATGGTGGTATTTGACCTGTGAGCTGTCGCTCCATGACAACAGAAGTGTCCTCCATGGGGTTAAGGGCCGGCCAGTCGGGTGACTAGAATATTAATTCTAATTCAGCCTCATACTCCTCGAATCACTCCAATGCTATGTATAGGTGCAACTTATTCGCAGTTATTTAAAGAGATGAGACATTAGTATGGAAACTTGTTGGCCTGCTACAGAGTTTGTCCGAGAATATTTGATATAACTGTATATTATAAATTTTGTTGTAGCATTATTATGACTTATTTTTCTCAAAGATAAATTAAGACTCAGATGGAAAAGGATTAAAAAGATTTCCTTAAAACTGAGAACTAATGAATGAGAGAAAGTAATCTAATGCAAGCAGATTTTTATCATTAATTAATTAATTTTTATCAGATTAATCAGATTTTTATCAGATTTATCAGATTAATTTTTATCTTCTCCGTGGTAATTTGAGGATTGCTACCCACTTTAAGTTCTTCTCTCTTGGCGTACTTTAGTTAAACATTTTGCTACTGAAATACACTCTTAGACAAAACAAACGACGTACCACGACGCACCGAGAAGATATAAAGCAAATTGGACACAAATTGATATGCATACAGATTTCGACGGAAAATGCAAAATTTTACATTTTGGCTGCCAATGAATGAAAGGTTCTCGCTACAGCGCAACTGGCAGGATATTTAAGAGGAGAAATTACGATTCCAGGTCATGAATTGTTCACAAATTTCATTCCGTGTACTCTCGTAGACAGTAACTATGCCTCGTATACAGGTGCGCGAACGATATGCGCAGATGTCAAAATTTGAGGGAGGTTGTGTAGTTGGGCTCAAAGAAGCCGGTTGGTCTTGTCGGCGAATAGCTCAACATTTGAGCAGGAGCGATGCCACTATTAGACGATGTTGGCAGGAATGGGTGAACCATGGCCGCACACAGCGTCAAAAAGGAAGCGGTAGGCCTAGAGAAACGACAGAACGTGAAGACCGAGCAATCGTCAGAGCGGCACTCTCAGCCCCAGATGCATCATTATCATCGATTGTACGTGCAACTAGTGCTTCAGTAACCCCAAGGACCATTCATAGACGGCTCGCAGATAAGGGAGGCTGAGGTCACGGCGCCCCTTCCGCCTACTACCATTGACGTCTGTACAACGTCAAGTCCGTTTGCAGTGGTGTCGGGCTCATTCGCACTGAAATGTCACTGACTGGAGTAGAATAGTCTTCAGTGATGAGTCCCGCTTTGAACTGAACCCCGATGACCAGCGAAGGCGAGTTTGGAGACGCCCGGACAGCGGTGTGATACCAACTTGCTTCAGGAGTGCTGGTCTGGGGTGCCATCTCATTTCATAGAGGACCCCTTTGGTTGTCATCCGTCGCAACCTTACAGCACAGCGGTACGTCGACGAAGTTCTAAGGCCCGTTGTGCTGCCCTTCATGCCACGCAACCTTGGGCTTACATTTCAGCAAGCTAATGCCCGCCCCCACACTGCATATGTTTCTACTGCTTGCCGTAGTGCTTGTCGAACATTACTTTGGCCAGCAAGGTCGCCGGATCTCTCTCCTATTGAGCACATTTGGAGCATTATGGGCAGGGCCCTCCAACCAACTTGGAATGTTGACGATCTAACGCGCCAGTTGGACAGAATTTGGCACGATATTTCTCAGGTGGACATCCTCAACCTCTATCAATAGATGCCAAGCCAAATAACTGCTTGCATAAGGGCCAGAGGTGGACAAACGCGTTGCTGACTTTTTCACTTTGTAAAGCTCAGTCACTTCAATAAATCATCCAATTTTTCTCAAACTGTAATCATTTGTTTTTCTGTTCATCACTTCTACCGATTTTCGTCCCATTCGGATAACTCCTTCTTGGTGCGTCGTTTTTTTTTTTTTGTCTAAGAGTGAACTTTCGATGCAGTGTTGAGGTATGAAGTGTCAAAATTACTGCATTCTTTTTTGCTGTACAATTAAAATCACTTTTCTTTAAAACTAGTTCAATGAACCATGATATTATTGTCTCATGCATGTGTGCTTCGTTTTATCAATATCTGGCTTAAATTTCCAACGTTTTTCCATCTACGTGGGTATTATCACAAAGTTTTCACTAAGGAGTTGATGAAGATTTTTATTGTCATTGATCAAGTATCTATTTCTTGTTTTGCAGTGCAAAAATTTCTATACGTTTATAAGGTATTTCCCCTGCCTTCATCGCATGCCTTCGTAGCGTAATGGTGAGCATGCTCGGCGCGTAACCGAGAGGTCCGTGGTTCGATTCTCGGGCAAGGCTTTGCTCACTTTTCATATCTCCTGCTTCGAAATAATCTAACACGTTCAGTACGTTTAGTCTACACGTTCAGTACGTTTTTCTCAGTTTGTCAAGACATTTTGTTGTCGAAAGTTCTGTTCTCAGAAAGGGAATATCTGTTAATTACAGCAGCGTTTATATTGAATGATTTCAACTTTTTTAAATTCTGTGTACCTTTAAGTGTAGATCTATAAATCAAATTTGTAGTTTTTGGTTTCAATAATTCTGTCAATTTTTCCAAGACTGATTTATTTCAGTCAAAATGTTTTTCACGGTACATTTTAGATTTTGCAACGGAGGAATATTTCATATTTAATGAAATACATCAGTACATACAAGATACTGATACTCTTATAGGTTTCCAACTTTATGACCAATGATATAAAATGCGTTGTGTATGATATGCATAATCGCGTCAAAACTACAGCACTCAGTGTCCAAAATGTAAATGGCTTCAATCGTAAAATAAAATATTTATTGACATTATAATTGTGAATATTAGAATTTGCGAATAATATAATTGTGAGTAATAGAATTGTAATAATAGAAAATTTTGCAAGTTAAACTAAAACTGTCATTTTTAGTGACGGCAGCTCAGTTGTTTTAACAAATGCTTCTATACTAAGCTTAAAAAAAAATTTAAAATGGCCGTTATTTCCCAAAAGTGTGCTGTAAAGCCGATAACAACTTGCAGACAGTGAAAACTAATTTCGCAGTTTCCTGAGTTGAAGTCACTTTCCTGAAATGTCAATATTTCCCTAACGCAGCTAGGAAACCTTCACTTTCCTTAATTAAATTTTCTATTTTGAATACCAGCTTTACAATGAATGCAGTTATTTTCACTTCTAATTATAACAAAAGGTTTTTTTTTCAGCGGATAATTAAAAGCATACCAAGATAACTGTCGTTTCAATGAAAGACATTCCAAGTAAAAATGTGTTGCTTAAATCTGGAATGAACAAAGGACTCTTATAAAATAAGAAGATAAACAATAGAAGCCAGATACTTTCTAACAATGTGTTTTGCTGTCTTAAAAATATATTAGTTATGTGTAAAACATCACACTGCAAAAAATTCAGGAACAATTCTTAAGAGTTAAAACGGGAAATTTCGTGACTTATTTATTTTCAAATAGGAATTGATTACTAATATTCTTATTAATAGAATTATATATGAAATGGCAAAAATGCTGCAACTGAGCATTGAAGTCATCCTTGAAAGCTAAGTTTAGTATTCTATAACATATAAGCTCATTTCTCATTAAGTTGTCTTAAGATAATTTTAACTGATTAATTATTTAATTAAATGTGTTCTAATTAGAATAATTTATGAGATAAATTATATGTAAAATATTTATATCTCTTTTTACAGCTAATCGTCCGTCTTTTACAGATAAATCTGCTACACGTTTCCACTAGAATATTTATTGAAAACAGTCTATGCAAAAAAATAAGATAAATGGTGAAGAAAATGCATCTTAAGATAAAAACTTAACTTTATTTAAATCCATAACATTCAAATTACTCAACAAGGTTCAGAAATTTATTATTCAGCTTGCTCAATAAAATGTGTGAAACTTATTAGGTTTTGATTTACTGAGATGCCACAAGTGTAAGAAATATTGAAAACGGTATAACAAAGAGATTTTTGATTTATTTATTAGGTTTATTATAATTAGCCCAAAGGGCGTTACCCCAGAAATGCTATTAGTTTCGTTTTGGCATTTTGCATTGATTCACTATAAATGTCGGCTTACTTTTCAAATTGTTGCCACCAAATATTAGAGCCTCGTCTAACATTTAAAGAAGTCAAATAATGAAGAATCTGCATAAAAGTATATGTTTCTTTCATTGTCATAAAACAACGGTTCCTAGTGTCATGAAATTTTGAATAACGTAGTAATCTTCAGCTGAATATGGCCATCTGCAAGCCCGAATTTGGAATCTGAAATTTGTTTTATTATCGATTTCATATTTTGTAACACTTCAACGAATTTTTAATTAACAAACTCAACGATTTCAAAGCGAGCAATGGTAATACTGTATTGAAAAAAGAACATTTTTATCTCCAACGCACAAAACTGTGCATCGGAAATTCTAAAGATATGCTCATTTTAAACTTATTTTGCGATATTGTAGTTGAATTGAATTCTATGATTTAAGTGCGAAGAACATGATATTTAATAAATAAAGGCAGCACACAAAATATTAACCCCCCTTTGGGCTTAATGTAAAATCTGAAAGCTTTCAGATTTTTTTATTATTATTATCATTTATTTAAACTGTATTTTATTCCATTTTATAAAGTGTGGTTTGAGAAAGCACTGTGCTATCTCTAGGGAAAACGTAAATCAAAGGAATAAAAACTGTGACTGCGATTTGTGGAAGCTTTTTGAAAAATGGGATTACAGCTGTAATTATTAAACACAAAGTTTCAGTCTTCGGCTGAAACACCAGAAATTATTAGTAGTTTTAAAATAACAAAAACTGCAATTAAAAAATATTTTTCTGTGTCAATAGCTTTTCTTTAAAATGAATATAAGGTATTTCCTCCTTTCCTTTCGGATGCCACCGTGGTGCAACAGGAAGACGCTCGACATGTATTCGAGAAGTCCAGAATTCGAATCCCAGAACTTTTTTACGTTCCTGCATCGATTTAACCAATTTGAGAAATAGTATTGAAAATGTTATATAAAAGCGAATTTAGGAAAGTGAATGCATCGCAATCTGCAAATCCTTCTGCTTGCGAATATTTTCGTTTGGATGTAGGGGAAGAGAATAAAATCGTATGTTTTGCAATAGAGATTTTTAAAAGGGACGGGCGGGCAGAACTTAGTTTTTCAATGATTTAGTTAGCAAGAAGCGGTGGCAATGTAACGTGAATTGAGGATACGAATTTTGTACTCAGGCAATTTTAATAGAATTATAAGTAAAATTATTGTATTTCTTTTTGTAACACAAAAAAATCTAAAGAGAAGCTATGCAGGAAAAGTAAGAGTACGGGGGCAAGTGCATTTAACATTGAGTAAATGGATATCTCAATAATTTGGCGAGATATCCCCAAGCGGTTTTGCGACTTATTTTGTCGCCATATTCGGTGAGAAACCGCCACAAGTCGCCAAGTTTGGCGACATTTTTGTCCGGTTCCCGTATCGCCGTAATATGTATTGAAATTGAATAAATTTAGCTGACTGCTTTGTTAGTTGTAACCATAATCCCACACTCTTATTGCTTTCAAGTAATTTCGAGAAGCGGAGAGTGCAAGAAATATCTTGGCGGCCGGATGAAAACTATAATATCTCAGAAAGATACAGATCTGCTTTTAGATGCCTAATTATTGTTATTGCGAGTTGTATTTCCGCGTGAATTGCGATAAGTCCGAGTCAGCTTTCTCTTTAGATGCGCTTTGCATTGCGTTGTGTTTAACGTTATTAATAGTTTGAAGTGTTACTACTGATTGTACGGTGTGTAACTTTGAACACTTGTACGAATATTTCTGTGGAAAATTTCAAAATTCTGAAAATATTTCTTTTGGTAAAAATAAATTTTATTGACCTATTATTAGACTTGTGCATTCAATCTATTACGAACTCGTACGCACGCAACAGTAATAATGTAACAGATTTTAGTGCATGCAAAAAGCTTCTAGAATATCTAATTTAACCAACTGAAGAAGCATTTTAAACTCTTTCACTGGAATTAAAGCTAAAAAAATAGTTAAAGGACTTATAATAATTACCAACAAAGGACTTATTAATTTCTCCCCTTTCTTATTACTTTAAGATATTTAACATTCAGTACTATCAGAATTTATCAATTGACAGGGGCTTAAATGTTTCAAGGCTCAAAGTAAGGTATTTAAAGAGTGGAAAGAAATTTTTTAGTAAGATCGAAAATAACCAGAAAGTTGAACAGCAACAAAATTCTAGCAATTTTTCGACTAACTGAAAGTGAAACTGGGATAGCAACAAGATTACAGTAAATGACAGTAGAATTTTTTTTTAATTAAGATAACAGGAAAATTTATTAAGAGTTTTATCCACAATAGAAAGAAGATAATTCAAATAATTGATTTTCTCACAGCTAAACGATAGTGAAAATCATTATTTAAAGGCACAAAATATTTAAGGATAAAAGGGAAACTATTTTAATTTGCTTTATTTAGACGAGTGAAACGATTTGATGCGGGAAGGAAGGTAAACAGAAATATTTCCGATAAACTTATAGAAATACAATTAAATTATTTGCGTGTTATTAGAAATATCAGAGAAAGGGATTTCAGGAATTTAGTTCCAAATGCGCTTTGAATGACGGGAGGACAAATATTTAAAAGAAATACCTTTATTAAATCATATCTTTACCATCAAAAGGACTACGGTATCAGCAAAGAAACAAAACAGAAATAAAAACTACAATCGTAAAATTTCAGATTAAATAACATTCGGCTGAGTTTATCATTAAACTTTAACTTGTTTAGAGAAATTATACAAGCGATATTAATTATTATACACAGTCCAGTCACATTAATGTGACCACCACGTACTTTCCATGTCAGAGTTAAATAACCAATCATAGAAGGCAGGTGGCAGCACAGTGCAGTTGAGCGTATATAAAGGGTGTGTGAGGGCTTCGGAAAACATTTCAATCGTTGGCGTAATGCAGAAACGAAGCGATTTATCCGACTTCCAAAAGGGCATGATCATTGGCTTTCGGGCCAAGGGTGGAAGCATTTCCGAAACGGCTGAGTTTGTGAACTGTTCGCGTGCCGCCGTGGTAAAAGTGTACCGTGCATGGCAAAATGGGACTGCCCAAAATCAGCGACGTGGCAAATGTGGTGCACCACGGGCCATAGATGACAGAGGCGAACGACGGTTGCGGAGATGCGTTCGGGCAGATAGACGGGCTACCGTTGAGCAACTGACCACCAAAATGAACCAAGGGGCTACCAAAAGTGTCTCCCAAAGTACTATTCAGCGAACATTGCTGCGTCTGGGCCTCCGAAGCAGACGCCTGGTTCGTGCACCTATGCTGACTGCTGTTCATCGACGGCGAAGGCTAGAATTTGCACGCCAGTACAGCAGCTGGACGTCCACTGAGTGGCGACAGGTTGCGTTTTCGGATGAATCGCGTTTTATGCTCCATCGGACAGATGGACGTTGGCGTATAAGGCGTGAAACCTCTGAAAGGAACCACCCTGCAACCATTGCCGGAACGGTCCAAGCTGGAGGCGGGAGCATTATGGTCTGGGGAATGTTTTCCTGGCATTCTCTAGGTTCACTGATCATTGTGGAAGGCACAATGGATCAATACAAGTACGCATCTGTCCTTGCGGACCATGTTCACCCCTACATGCGCATTGTTTTTCCTCAGGATGATGGCATCTTCCAGCAGGACAATGCGAGGTGCCATACAGCTGCCAGTGTACGTGCGTGGTTCGAAGAGCACCAGGATGAGTTTACCGTCCTCCCCTGGCCAGCAAACTCACCTGACTTAAACCCAATCGAGCATCTGTGGGACCATCTCGATCGAGTTGTTCGCGCCATGGATCCTCAACCGCGTAATCTAGTGCAACTGGCCACGGCATTAGAGTCGGCATGGCTCAACATCCCAGAGAACACCTTCAGGGACCTATGTGACTCTCTTCCTGCACGTCTCGCAGCAGTCCGCTCTGCGAAAGGTGGTTATTCTGGCTTTTGACAGATGGTCACATTAATGTGACTGGACTGTGTATTTCAGGCTGACAAAAATAGAATTTCCGGAGTTTTAAGGCATTTGATTGTTGTTTAATTATTAAAGTCATTAACGTTAATTAAGTAAATTAACGAAGTGTTACTAGAGAAAGATTTAACATTAAAAGATAGAATAATTGACGCCTAAGGAGAGAAAATAATCGCTAGTCTCTTGAAGTTGGTAAGTTAGAGTTTTCGAAAATCTTCCAAATTTGCAAAAATTTATCAAATTTAATTAAGAACTTTAATTTCAATCCAAACTTTCCTAAAGTTTTGAAAGGTATCAGAATTTTTTAACTCGGAACTAAGCAAAAAGTCGGTACTGTCACCTGTATGGTGTTCAAGGCTGTTGCCAACGATTGCACGCCTTACCAAGATGAATTTCGTGGGCTTGTTTTGATGTTACTGCCAGACAAGTGAGATAAGTCACAACAACACAGCGGAACTGTAAGACAATTTTGAAACAAAAACTGCGTAATTACAGAGGCTGTTCGCACATTTTTTAGACAATGTATGTTGTATTCACAAAATTAAATTACATAAAATTCTTGTTCTTTAAATGTTCTATTTGACATCCCTTATTCTGAACTATCTTTCGACACCGCAATTTCCAGGATAATAATGCCTTTTGAAGTGTCAGAAGAGGTATTCTATCCCATTCCTCCCGAACAGCTTTCCAGAGTCCTGTTACGGTTTTGGGACAACGTTTGGATAATGCAGTTTTTAAAAGTCCGAAAGCACAAAAAACCATAGGTGACACATCGGGAGATTTAGTAGAGATATCAATGAAGGGTATGGCCTTGATACCAGTTTTTTGTTCCATTTCTTTTAGGAAATTTACAGTGGATTTTGATGTGTGACAGCTAGCTTTGTCCTGATGGAGTCTCACAGATGGATGGCACTGTGGGTAAAGCGACGGTATTTCATTCAGAAAAATCGGCAATAAAATATATTCCTGATAGTATTTGGAGTTAATCTTGACATTTTTTTGCACTCTCTTTATTTCTAACTTGCCATTATAAAAAAAAACAGCAACAATCATGAATCCCTTAGAAAAACTTTCTTTCGATTCTTTGAACCATGTACTTGAATTTTTTTCTCCCCTTTTATGATAATAAATGGCTCTTTTTTTTGTTACAATCATTTAAGTACACCCATGCTTCATCTATTGTGACAATTGTTTTCCATTTTCCTTTGGATAAGTGTTTCTCATATAGAATTCTCCAGCGTGTCCTGCGTTGAGCGATATGCTTTGGAAGAAGACGATGCACATTGCGTTTTTTCGCTTTCTTAAGATTTAAATCAGCGTTTATCGTTTTGTTTACGGTGGACACCGAGCATTTTAATGATTTTGCAACTGTCCTTTGACTAGGGGAATTTTTTTTAACATTAAACAACATACCTTTGCAATAGTCGAAGATGTCCGTTTTTTTCTTGGATACTTGTTTGGAATTTTTGTCCCACTGGAGGCTCCAATTTGACGTTTTTTTCCTTCTTGTTGATGATATTACCTATCGGCGCTTTAGATATCACAAAACCATGACTCTCACATCGTTTTTGGTTAACGGAGTATGCTTATTTCTCTTTGGAAAGAGCGTAAATGTAGCCTTCGAACCACTGCTTTGTTAAATTCGCCATTTTGAATAAAAACATAACTTTCAAGCCACAGACAATAATTTTGACTTTTAAAAACATAGTATAATTGCAATTACTTCTTTTGCAGCAAACGATTTTTTATTACCTCTTACCAAAATCGTCTAAAAAATGTACGAACAGCCTCTGTATTAATTAAACAAAAATAACAAAAGTAAAAGAATGCCTTTGCCAGGAAAAGACAAAATTTTGTTAACGAAATTTCATACATGGTTATAACAAAAAATTAAGAAAACTGCATATTTCTCGTATAGGCTGCATATTTTATTTCTTGTATTTTATTGTAATTATATATCAACAAGATGTTGCAAATAATTTCAAAAATAAATTTTGACACTGACATATAAATAATCAAAAATAAATTTTGACACGTTTGTCGATACGTATTCTGTATCGACAAAACTAATTTATTTTATATAATAAAGGATTGATGAAAATTCTCAATCTGATAAGCATGTGAATTTTATGCATTGTAAGTCACATTTATTAAAAATCTTATTAAATGAAGATATAAATTAACATGAAATACATATATTGCTTTTAAATCGCTTTTTGGTGTAATGCATAAATTTTAATGCGAACGATAAATGGAAGTTTTTATGCCACCAAAATGGAAACCCTTCTGAGAACTGAGAATTTGTTTGGATACATGAATAATTAATGAGATATATTTTGCTTCATGAGGTAGCAATATTTGTCAACCCACTCAGATGAAAAATGTCCAAATGGTAACATAACATAGTGGAACTCTTGACAAATTTTAAGTAATGTGTTTCAGTCGTTTCTAACTTCAGAGTGTCATATGTAATTAGTTTATTTATTTCGCCCAAGTATTCCTAACCTTTTCTCTTTCGCGTATCTCTGACTATAAACTAAATGTCACTGAACACTTTCATAAAATAATATGAAGCTAAAATTAGTTACTAAATTTTCATTTATAAGATATTTGGTATTTGACTAGAGTTTTCATTTATACTTTCTATTTTACTAGATTTTCATTTATAATTTACAAGATATTTTACTACATGTTCATTTATAATTTACAAGATTTTCGTTTATAAGATATTTTATGCTTTACTATATCTTCATTTATAATTTACTATATTTTCATTTATAAATGTAAAAGAAAATCTACTCAATAATTACAAGCACATATATATATAAGTTAAACGTTAATTTTAAAATGTATACTAGTGTTAGGCTTGAGGCATGACAAGATGATATGCATGTCATGTTTAGATGTTTTTTTTAATTATTGAAACAGAAAGCAGATACCCGATGAAAATTAATTTTCGCAAAAATACTGTCTGAACTAGATGTTTCATTACTTACTTTTAACCATATTCTGTAAAAAAGTACTTTAAAAATTATAGTCACGCTACTCTGTACAAGTATTTTGTATACTTTTGATCATTTTTCAGATTATTTCGTTTTTAATAAGATGTGTTTTCCTGACTCCCCCCACCCCAAAATAAACACTAAAATTGTTTACTCAGTTTTGTTAACGAATGCATTTCGGATATCGCATATTTTTATGAAAACTGAAATGAAACTCATGTTTACTTTAAAATTCTTTTCTCTTCTTTTTTCTCTTAATGTATTATTTATAATAAAATGCCGCATGTGCAGTTATAAGGTATTTTGCCCACCTTCTTAACATGCTTGCGTGGTGTAGTTGTCAGCACACTTGACGAGTATTCGAGAGGTCCGTGGTTCGAGTCCCGGTGAGGGTACTGCTTATCTTTTATGTTTTCTGCTTTCACAAAATACATAATGTCTCAACACAGTCATTATTCAATATTCACATGAAGCTCATTATTCCAAAATCTTCATAGAGTTGTGATTTCTTAAATTCGTAATCAGAAGACAAGTTAAGTAAATGCAGAACATACTGGTCATGGAAAAAAAATTATGAAGTAATGAAAATACTTTTCGAATGTTTTTTGACAGTTAAAAAAGGAAATTATTCACGTAGATATGTAAAGATTCTTCATGTTTGAAGAGCTTTTGGAATAATGTAGTGTATGACACGTTAATAGCGAAGTCGATGAAAACCGAACGACAAAAGCAAAAAAAAAAAAAAAAAAAAAAAAAAAAAAAAAAAAAAAAAAAAAAAATCTTAGTAGCAACAATCCCAAACTCATCATATTGTTGCGATTACATTGTCTGCAGAATCATCACATTGCTTGTGATCACATTGTCTACATAAACTCTCAGTAAAGGTAATATATCAGCTAGCACCTTGAAACTTTTAATAGGCATTTGGTCCTCGCTTTTGCGCAAAATTCACAATCCTGCAAAGATTTTTGGTAAGAGAGTAGCAGAACGTTTTGTAAAAGGAAGGGTATTTTTGTGAAGAACTTTCTAAGACAATTTGATTTTGTTTTCCAGACACTTTGGGGTTTTTTGATGCTGGAGAAGTAGGAAATGAGCAATGCCCTCACCGAGACTCGAACATGGACCTCTAGAATACTCGTCGAACGCGCTTTCATTACCCCACGAAAGCATTCAGAAAGGAAGGAGAAAATACCTTATATACTCCCCCTTTTAAAGGGCGACTGGGGATTAAAGGACCCAGTCGCCAAATCCTGGTGCTGAAGAATTATCATCCATCACCGTTTTAATTCGGGCGCCACTGTAGAGACATAAGGTTATTTCGAAGCAGGAGACGTGAAAAATGTGCAATGTTCTTACCGGCACTCAAACCTGGACCTCTCGAATACGATCGAATATGCTACCATTACACCACGAAGGCATGCTGAAAGGAGGGAGAAAATACCTTATAGTTTATGTTACACAAGGGTAAAACCAAGAAAATATCCATTGGCTTGTACTGTGCGATTCGAACTCAGGTCGAACTACTAGCGGTTTTATACATTTGGCTTCTAGTGGGCTGCGTATTGACAGACACTGGCAAGTTAGCCAGTTTTTTAGTTTAATTATCATCCATTGAGTAGTTCCAAACTAATCAAGCATTGATATGCATTTTTGTTTAAGAACGTTAATGTTAGTTATACAGTCTCGTGTTCTTTAGTAACATCAAGAGTACGAAAGCTTATAAACTAAAAGCTAATTATCACTATGTCTTAGAAGTGCAACATAGACAGGGAATAGGTATAAAGGACTCTTTTATTTCCCTCAAGTTAACTGACGGCCCCACTCGTGCTGACAGAAGCCAACAATTATAGCTTAAATCAAAGATAATGGATTGACTAAAATTAAGAAAAATAAGTTAGCCTAACGGCTGCATAATTAGAATAAAGCGCAAGCTAGTTCTGATTTAATGTTGGCGTAAGAAGCCTAATGACGAGAATAACGCTACAACGCAAAGTACTACTCGCAAGCAAATGAAATTAGCAGTGTGGTCTTCAGCAGGCAGAACACGTTCTGATTCTACACCCTAAAAGCTTCCTTTAAATACGCTTTTACTTCCTCATTTGAATATCACGCGAACTAGAAATTTGCATGCTGGCAGCAAAATGGAAATGAAGAAGATAGGAAATTAGTTTAACCTAAAATATCTGGTTAGAAACTAAACGCAAACTCCGTATTAGTTAATTTTTCAAAATTTGAAAATTTGTTACTGATTGATTAGGGTATCTCTATGAAATAGGAATAAAATAAAATTAAATTAAAGTAAATATGTGCAAAACTTACTCAAGCAAACGAAGGCATGTAATCAAATACTCTGTGCGCAGATTAATGCTTTTGCGTTATTTATTGTTGTTTTTGTTTAATCCCCTTGGGGCAGAAAAGCCCAAGTCCAAGAGACCTTGCCGCACAAGTAAATCGGTGACTTGTCCTGCTCAGCCGACAGCTGTCTCAGGGAGACGCCTACACAATCCAGTAGGTGAGCGGGAAAGGCAGGGTGGGAACAAGCACACCAGGGGAAGGTCTTTTCTCTCTCTGAATTTCATGCATGGAAGATGACCACTTCTGAATCTGGCCATGGCGGTTTGGATAAGCCTAGATCTTTAACTCAGAAATTACAGGCCTGGTTGTTCAGTGAAATACCGTTAGTGAACAGGAGAAATTTTCCATGCCATGTTAGTTTTATGTTTGTAACAGGAATGAATTTCAGTTTTGCATAAATCAGTGGAAGTGGGCTTAGGGAGGTCACAACTTTTTCTTGCCAGATCGTGAGCTGTTTCGTTACCATACACCCCAACATGGGACGGTATCCACTGGAGATATATTGATTTACGCTGTCCAAGCTCGAAAAGTTTAGATACGATACCCTGACCGGTCTTATCCATGATCTTAGGCCACTTTTTAAGGTACTGAATGGAGCTTCTGCTGTTTGTCAGAATTCATATAATGTCGCTACTTAACAGAGAGCATAATCAAGTGCTTTGCTGATGGCGATAAGTTCCTATCTGAAGATGGAGCAATGATCAGAGTTTCTGATGCTGCATCTGATATCTCCTTCAGAGGTGTTACTATAAATATCACTCTCTGCTCTACCCTTATCTGATCTACTTCCATCTATATATATATCACAAGGGCCTGGGCTGAAATATCATTGATGATTTCAAGAACCATTTGCCTGAGAAGTTCCGGGTGATGGTTGCCCTTGAAAATATTAGTCGATAATTCCTCACGGGTGTTAACATGATTAAAAGAAGAATCTGGAGCAAAACGGCTAAACGGTATAGATGTTTCAACATTAAAATTAGTAAAATCCGAATTCCACACATTACTAAGTGGTCTGTCTTTCTTTAGGCGTTTATTATTTGTCCAATTTAAAATAAAGGCTGAGGTCCGATTATAAGGATCAAAACTCTTAAACTTCTTAAAATACTTGTAGGAATTCACCTTAAAACGCATTCCCAAAGGTTGGATGTCTGCCTCATAGCGAACAGCGTCGTTTGGGCAACTACACTCACGTTTGTGAAAATTGCAACACCAAGAAGGAATCGTCATAATTGAATGCAATTTAATACACAGTTGAGTGGTAGTGGTACAAATAAATGATTAAATGTTCAAAGCAAACAAACAAGAACAAGAGATCAGAATCAGTATTTTGTGTGGCCACCACGCGCCGCAATAAGTGCTGCTACACGACGTGGCATGGAGTCAAACAAAGTTTGAATGTCTGACTGAGGAAGAGCATTCCATATCGTTTGTACGCGTACCCAAAGTTCGTCTGCAGACGCAACAGGACGAGGATCACGAGCAAGACGCCGACCAATGACATCCCACACATGTTCAATTGGCGACATATCCGGTGAACACGCAGGCCAAGGAAGAAGCTGTACCTGCTGCGCTGCAAAGAAGGATTTAACAATCCGAGCAGTATGAGGGCGGGCATTGTCCTGTTGAAATACAGCGCCTGGCAAGCTTTGAAGGAAGGGAACAGCTTCGGGCTGTAGAACTTCACGGATATACCGGTTGCTGTTCAGATTGCCCACAATTCGTAGCAATTGAGATCGTCTATGATATGCTATGGCGCCCCAGACCATAACTCCGGGTGTTCGTCCACTGTGGCGTTCGATAATGCACTCCGGAAGGTGGCGTTCACCGGCATAGCGTCTGACACGAATGCGGCCATCATGGTACCACAAATTAAAGCGGGATTCGTCAGAAAACACGACATGCTGCCAATCAGCACGCCAGTCTCTATGCTGATTGGCCCATTGTAGCCGCAGGCGGCGATGGTCGTGCGTTAGGGGGATCCTGTATAAAGGAGTCCGTGCGCGCAGTCCACACTGCAGCAGACGTCTACGAATTGATGAAGCACACAATGAAACACCTGTAGCTATTGACCACAGTGCTGCCAATTGTCTAGAGGAAGCTGTACGGTCCGTCCGCGCCATGCGGACCAGGTGTCTATCATCGCGAGCTGACGTCACATTTCGGGGTCCACTCCCGGATTTCCGAGTTGTCCGACACTCGTCCGTCCACTGCTTCCAAACGCGCATCACTGTGCTGCTGTTACGCTGCACACGAGAGGCTACTGCACGATACGACAATCCAGCTTCACGAAGGCCGATGATTCTCCCTCGTTCAAACACTGTAAGTTGTTCAAATCTCGCTCTCTTTCGTCGACGAGGCATAAGTACAGATTGAGTTAACGTTTACAACTAGCAGATAACCACCGATAACAATACACGCCTCGCTACAGCCGTCTATTTATTCGGATCCATCAGCCGTTCAGAGGGCGCTGCTCAGCATACGCATGCGCTACGGATTTGCAATTCTAATCATTTGCATATCATGCGCTACTTTGCATTTCCTGAAAATTTCAGCTCACTCGCGTAAGTCCTTCATGGTGTTGCAATTTTCACAAACGTGAGTGTATTTCTAAGGCCACTGATAAGAAGGGAAATAAAATACCGCGGAAGGTATTTTAGTTCCCTTCCAGCACCTATTGGAAAACAATAGATGCATGCCCCGATTCGCCACCTGGGGACGCGCCTTCTAGGGGTTACAGGCTCCACCAAGGGGGACCAGCTTTAATTATTAAATAAAATTATATCAGTATTTACTGGATACTAAAAAAACTCTTCTCATTTACTTCAAAACCTCTCTTTGTATATAAACTGCACATTAAACTTAGCATTAGTACTATTCAAACTTAGAATATTATTATATATTCTTAATTCTCCAAATTACCCTTTTTTTAGCAAGCATCTACGATTGAAGAGTTTCCATTTCTCCTTGTACTCAGATTAAGTGTTCTATGTAAGAGGAATAAAACTCGAATGTCATTTCAGATTTTTCGGGACGTTTGAAAAAAATATGAAAACACTATTATTTTTGCGCAGTCTTCCTTAAAGCATGAGCTACAAATCATAAATATCTTTATTTTGAAATAATCTGTTTTAAAATAAAAATATTTATCTCTGTGCAACAGCAATTTTCTATCGAGGTGATTATTTCTTTAACAAACATTTTTCACCTATAACTGAATGAGTTTGCTAATTACCCTAATTTGTCGCATGTCGTTTAACGTATGCATACATACTACTTGTGCTAGTAGAATTTTATGATTTCTTGGGGCAGAGTATAAATTAACGTTGTAAGCTTTTCTCCGATGAATTCTTTCTGCGCAGTAACCGATAATTGAAAAGACGAAGAATCTCCTGCCACTGAAATTACACGTTATTTATGCTCCATTTTACTAATGATTACTTTCGCTTGGTTTACTATGTTTAATTTTTCGCCAGGGAAGTCCCAAATAAATGGCGCAAACGAAATTACATTATTTATTTCAGTTCTTGGATTTATTTATTTATTTTTCGTTAAAATATTTATGAATTTATTATGTGAAATCGGATGCAATTAGTTCTCAGAAATGTTTTGATTCAAATTATTAAATAATATAAAAATATAGAGTAATAATCGATTATTTTTAGGAGATAGATGTAATGGAAAATTATCCTCACTGTTTTAAAATACGTTTTAAACAAAATACATAGCATAGATTTTGAGGGATAGTGATTTGAAATTATAAGCAATTAAAATGATTTAGTTTTTCTCCCGTAAAACTATACAAAATAAGTCTTTTTCTGAAAAAATTAAGTAATGGATTAGTTTTGTTTTGGTCAATACAGCCACTTCCCATTTGAACTAAAATAAATAAAGGAAAATAAATTTTAATTTCGTAGGTCCTAAAATGAAAGTCATAAACTTGCTTTTATATTTATTGTGCTAAAAGTAAATAAAAATCTATTTTTATGTTAAAGAAATCGTATAATGTATTTCTTTTAAATTAAAAATATACTATGAAAATGTTTCTATATTTCCCGTCTAGTTACGTATTAATGCCTTTTCGGTATTTTACAGTTTGAAACCATTCCTCATTTTAATAAAGAAAAGTAAATGAATAAGTAAAGAACGTCCACCTGTCATCAGAGCCAAGACTACCACTACAGCCCTGTCATCAGATTTTAATATATGAAACTTGTAGGAATTTATTTTAAATAACCAGTTAAATTTAAATTTTTGTTCTTTCCTATAAGCCTTCAATCCCCTAATTGTCGGTGCCAGAATATTTAAATTTGGTAGCACGCGTGAAGTAATGCAAATTCTACTTTGAGGAGAAAAGGTTTAAATATCAAGTTCTAGAAGAGAATGTTGGAGAGTGTGGGCAAACTCTGTGCGTTTTGTAGCGTGAGCTTCTGCTTAGCATTTATTGCTGGTTAAACGTGGCGTAACAACTGTTACTTTGCTGCCACTAGATTTTTTAACGCTCTGTGAGGAAACAGGGTAGTCTGAGCCCTGTAGTTTAATTCTACTACTCGTTAATATCTTCGAATTTATATTTTAGTTTCTGGTTATTTCAGTTACCCCCCCCCGAGAGAGGCGTAATTTGTTAGGGTCAAGTCGACGCATTGTAAATTTTAAAAGAGTTAGTATAGGTTTCTTTTCATCTTTCTCCTGTGTAATTCCTATAAGAATTTACTACACGTTCAGTTATCATGTACTAGAAGAAAAGCAAGTAGACCGTACAAACTAATCACATAATTGTTTCTCCTAAATATTTTTATTCCTTTCCAAATCCTTATTTATGTAATATTTGCTATTTGTATAAGAATTATTTATGTAATATTTCTTGTTACTGGCAAGCGTCTGATTCATTTCATTCTGATAATTCGTTTCATTTTTGGAAGAAAAAGTAATTGAGAAAGATACAAATTGAGAATAAAAAATAGCCCTTAAAGCTGAGCAATTCAAAAATTATTGCAAACGAAACAGAATTTTTTAAAACATTTCTATTTTAGAAAGAGAAAAAAGCATGGGTTAAACTGAGAAATATAGTTAACCATTTAATAGGAACTCAGATTTTTAATACAATTTGAAAATTCTGGAAAAATATAAGTCTCTTTAAATATTAAATTCTAAATAAAAGAAGCAACAGAAAAATTATGTTGCTTCTGGACAGAAAATTCTCAAAAGTAACTTGCTTAAGAATATGACCATAGGATCACTTCTGAATCATAAGTTCTGCATTTACAAGTACACTATGTTTTATACAGATATAGTATATACTATATAAAGAATACTGTATGTTTTTGTGTTTGTTAGCGATTAACTCAGTCGCTGCTATAGCTATCTCCATTCTGTTCTGGGTCCTGGAAAAGGTCGACCTCCACTTTTTTCCCAAAAAACAATAGCTAAAATCAAAAATATTAATTAAAAACTCTGAAAACACTAATTTTTGCCCTCATTTTTCCGAGTGGCAACAGTCTCGCACGCTGAAAATAAAAATCTGCTTTATTTCGAGAAGTGTTGCCACTGCTCGCTTTCAAATCGTAGAGTTTATTAGTAAAAAATTTCTATATTTTACAATGAAATAAAAATAGCGTTGCTAAACATTAAATACATTACTCCCGATTTCAAAAATTCGTGGAAAGCCATTTCGGCTGTTTCCATCTTCGTACGACTTTAATCAGCCGAAATATTAATTACAAACTCTGAAAACACTAATTTTCGCACTCATGTTTCCGAGTGGCAACAGTTTCGTGAGTTGGAGATAGAAATGCTTTCTTTCGAAAAGTATTGCTACTGCTCGTTTTCAAATCGTAAAGTCTGTTAATCAAAAAATTGTAAGTTTTACAAAATCTCTATATTTAAAGGAGAATGTCTGTTTGTTTGTTTGTTAGCGTTATTGATTTCTAATCAATTATGATAACTTTTTTTGCCTCATTTAATCGACCAAGATTGAATATAAGTGAAATTTTGGATGGAACTTTACGACCATTTGATTAGAAAGACGAAAATCATTAAAAACAGCGTGCTATTGTTGTTGATATAATGACAGAGTATTAGTTTATTTTTCTATGGAAATTTTTCATCTGGGTTCCAAATCGCATCAGACTGAAAAATGTATGACTGTGAATTGTATTTTTTGCATCGTTATTAGAGAAGGATTACAGCGGTATTGTTCTCTCAGTTGTTAGATACATTACTCTCAATGTATCTTAACTGGCATTGGATACTTCCGCTAGTATGGGATATTTTTAACAATTTAAACTTTGTAGCATTCATTATTTTAATTAACCAAGTTATTTTTAGTTTGAACTTTCCAGTCGATATCTCAAAGTTTCAGTTGCTGCCCGAATTTAGCGCGAGCGAGATATTTATGCAAATCGCATATATCTGATAGCAGTTTAAAAGGCAGGAGTTAACGAGGGGAAAAACAGAGTCTTGGATTTATCGCCGTAAGGCTGTGCGCGCAAGGATTTCCTCTGTCTACTGAAAGTTCGCCTTCATAGGCAATTGCCATTGCTAGTAAAATTCGCATTATTGCATTTCACTAAGAGTTAGGCTTCCCTCGCCGTTATACTTAACCTTAACTTAGGTATTTGAATTGTTAACACACCTTATTTCATATTATTTTAGTTGAGCCCAAGTAGTGGCTTACTCTCAAGTTGGAGAGTTGTAATTATTTGAATTAAAGGGTCACTTTAAACCCTCCTTCTGACTTTGTAGTTCTTCAACACTAAAGGACATAGCCTAGATTTGCTCACTGCCCTCCACATAGGGTTTCACAGCATATGCTGAGCAAGAAGATTAAGAGATTGAAAGAGAAACCTTATAACTTTAGCAACAAACTTCGAATATTCCCGAAATATTTTAATACTTGAAGAATATAACTTCATCTTAGATTAATAGTTATAATAGTAACAGTCTCGAGTTTGATTATTGTTTTAGTTATCGCTTTACCTGAAGGAGATCTCTAAAATCGAAGCACTGCGACTACTCATTTAAAATTTAATGCACTGTTACGTAACAACCTTTCACATTTTCACTGATACTGCATTCAGGCCACTTTCTTATGTTGCTTTCTTATTACTCTATGACGATATCAAAGTCGCGGTGTGACATTACATTAATGTCACAGAGTAAGTTCACAATAATGTCATAGAGTGACTTTGCATAAATGTCCCAGTGCGACATCACATAAACCTCGCAGTACGACGTCACAAAATGCGGAAATTAAGACATACAGCGTCACTGTGACGCTGTGATCGTCACAGTGCCATATGTTTGCAATATCACAGGGACGTCTACGTTCTCTTGGGGACGAATATGTCTTTGACCTGAGCTAATGAGCATGCCTTAAGTTTTAGATGCAGGCATAGTGAGGTTATGATCTTTTGCCGATCTTCTGAATACATTCATTGCATGTTGGGCTCTAATTTCACACTTTCTTTTGAACGATATTTTATAACTAGCAGAAAATCGTATGCATATGACAGCATATTTATATGTTAGTCATTCCCAAATAGTCAGAAGCTGGAATCTGTTACTATGTTCGTTAATAGTGGTTCAAAGCAAGACTCTGTGAACAGCTCCTGTTAGATATACATACGCCTTAGTCCGTTGTGGCTTTGATACATCTGTTGTTTAAGAACTTCCTCAGCAATTTGTAGAGAGTTTTGTGCTAGGCAATGTTTTTTAGTCTATTTAATATGACAGGCCGCCACAACGAATCAAAGGCCCCTTGTACGTCTATGGGAATAATGAACGTGTAAATATTGTATTTATTATATAATATGCATAGTTTCCCAACCTAAATCCCACACAATATGCATGGGTGAATGGTGCATCGCAGAAAAGAATCATATTTAAACAAAAAATATTGCCAATGAAATTTAGCGTTGCAGTCAAAGTGTCAAATGTAGGCAATAAATCCTAATAAAGTCTACTATGGGGCTATTTTCATTTTTTCTAATATTTTTCTCTTTCTATTTTTGTCTTTCTTTTAACTGCCAATGTGAATGAGTATTTTTTTCGGTCTTT
>KK121536.1:1035547-1050948 GCA_000611955.2 Stegodyphus mimosarum
CACTTATTTTCAAGGCAAATTATTTGGTGAAGGCACATCTCATTTTCACAAACTTACACCGCAGTACTTGTTCATATGGAGGAGGGGCTTTGTAAAAACTCAAAATGTATGCACCACACAAATATCAGTTAATATTGCATTTTTCCTGTTGCCATGGTTGAAGCTTTGCCGCCTGTAGCATGAAATCGATTTTGTGTGATTTTTCTGCAAGCTTTTGGAAATCTTCCTTAACAGTCCATCTTTTGAAACACGCTCTGTTAATACAACATGTTTCAAATGTACTCATTTTAGTTTTATTAAATAGAAAACAAAATTTTAAAAAATCTTGATAACTGGCATACTAATCTCAGATTATTAACACAGCTGATACACTTCTGAAAAGCATTCTTCTGAAAGGTTTACATTCGTGTAAAGAAATAATTAATGAAATATTCGCATAAAATTTAGAGGAGAAGTTTTCATTGGCATGGATTTTTTACAAAAATTGTAACTTCATTTTTCTTTGAAAAAACAAAACAAAAACTTTTGAAACAAAAGAAAATTATTACACATTCTCAAGTGCATTCTCAAATTATGTCCTTCTAGTTCTTGATTTTTTAAAGTTGTTTAATTAATTCGAAACTTTTTTACATTTGCAAAGCAAATAAATATTAAACAATTTTTAAAGTTTTCGGAAAGTTCTTCAGGAACCGCAACCCACTTGCTAAAGCTCTTGTACTGTTCAACAAGGTAAATCTACAAATTACTGATGATATGAAACATTATATCTACTTTTTTGACAGAATGTTTATTAATAAGGCATTAAATTGTCGCATGTTACAGAACTTTACTCATCTGTATATATTATTTGCAAAATAAAGTTTGATTTACAATAAATTCATTTTATTAATATTTATAAAATGTGAATTTTTAAAATATTCAAAATGCATAAATTAATTACAATTTATATTATATTACTTTAATCTTTATATATTATGCCTTCCGAATTAAAAAAATTAATTTGTAACAAATTTTAATTAATGACTTTGTGCGCATTTTAAAGCATTAAAAGGTTACTGCGTAAAATTATTTATAATATATTTATAATCTTATACTAGATACATTTTTCTTTATATTAATATATTTAGATGAAATAAATTAATAATAATTCATGAACTGAAACTTTTGGAGAGTCAACACTCTTTTATTCAACAGATGCTACTCTCGTATGGGAAGACAGGGCGGATCACAAGTACTGTCTTTGGGTAGAGGTTGCCATAGTGTAGGAGTGATCATCCACGAAATGGGTCACGCTTTAGGATTTTACCATGAACAGAACAGATCAGATAGAGATGAATACCTCATAGTATATCTCTATAACGTCAAAGACGGTAAAGAAAAGCAATTATTGACCTTTTTTCTTTGCCTAACTATGTAATCAAAATTTTCCGATCTCTTATATTTTCTATTTTTCCTTGGCAGGCATGCATTTTAATTTTCAGAAATTGCACCCATCCCAGAACATACTGTATAATAAATTCGACTATGATTCTATTATGATCTACGGAAACACAGCTTTCTCTAAAGACGGAAAATCTCCTACGATGGTGGCAAGAAATGGTCAGAAACTGCTTTATGCCTGGGACAAAAATGGGATGACAAAGTCCGACATTGAGCGTGTCAAGATGATGTATAAGTGTCCTTAATCCTAAATAAGCTATTTTCATGTATTGTAATATGAATGAAAATACAGTTTGAGTGCACTTTGTAATAATTTAATTTATACCTATGTAACACATAATTTTATGTATTTAGCATAAAATTTCTTGTTGTAATAAAATTGGGTATCAAAATACGGGTACCATCTCCAAAGAAAAAAGAATTTTAAATTTTTACTTTCGAAACTAGATTTTTGATCCTCAGCCATATTAGCGAAAGAGGTATTATGCTTTTCACATATCAACATTAATTCAAATTAGTCCTTGATAGACACTTCTGAAATATGTAGCTTGAAACAGGTACGAAAGCAGACTCCTTCCTCCAGAACGACTCCATAATCATGAAAAAACGAAGGCGTTATAGTCCACTATACTGCAGAAGAATTTGCTGAAAACTTCCTAGAAGATTTCGGTAAAAACGAGCCATCCCATGGGGCGTAACAGCGACACGGCAATCAAAGGGATGGCCGGACTTCGGGAGCTGTCAAAACCAGGAATTATCTGAACATACTTATTGACATCGCCGGCAGGTAGGGTAGTCATCACTTCAATCCAGTCAACGGGATACAAGCATAGTTTAAGGCCATCGATAACATCATCAGGTAGCTCACCAGTAGGAAGAAACTTTTGGTCATCTCTGGAAACAGGCAAAAAAGCGACGAGATCACGAACTCTCTCTATCATGACTCGGAGAGACGTTAGTCTCTAAATTTCAGTTCACTAAATTCCAGAGCATTTTACAATTTTGAAGCATTTTTCTAGACTCTCAGAAAACTGGGAATAAGCAAAATGGTCCTCAGTTTTCCAGAACTCTCAGTAGAAGAATCTGGTCCGGAAGCATTTTTAGATCATCTCGCTGCGGGAAACAAGCACAAAGTCTCGAGTTTACGCTCTCCTTTACGACTCGTCTAAAAAGTCTTTTAATTTCAATTAACTTCCTAGAAAAACAAGACGATTATGAAGCCTTTTCCAGGCTCTCCCAAAACAGGGAATAAGCAAAAAGCTCTTTCGGTTTTCCAAAGGTAAGAATAATCAGGAAGCATTTTTAGGTAATCTACTTACAGGAAACAAGCGCAGAGGGACGAGATCGCGCACTCCTTCGCGCGATAACGATAATCCACCAGGTTACCAAAATCTCAGAATTTCGCACTTCCCTAAACACGACCAGTATCATTTTTTCGCCAAATCAGTCTAAAACCAAAACTTGCGCAGGCGCGGCCTGTAAGCCAGAAAGCCAAAACCGGACGCAGCTGACGCCAACCTAGTTGACCTTCCCGCGTAACCTAACATTAACTCTTGACCTTATGCAAAGGAAACACGTACTCAATCCCCTCCACAGCAAGATAAGACAATACGGAATATTCTCGAACATTCCAAGACTCCGTGAACTCGAAATGGCGCAGGAAATTGCTAAGCTCTCCCGATTTCTTTTACATACAAAAATTTTCCTTTTTTTCACTATTTTTTAATTAGAAATTAACAAAAAAAAAACGTTTGAAGCACTGGTTTTTAGATAAGAATTTAGTGAAATAAAACCCCTATTAAATCAAATAATAAAGAAGCAAACTGCACTAGAATAATTCTAGTTGCCTAATAATTGCAATTAAAATATTTAATCTCTCGTCAGCAAATTCTCGAATTTCAGTACATAGTACACGAGGCGTTGCTTATGCCTTAAGTTAATTCTAAGAAGTTACCTAGAGAACCAACATTTAACCAAAGTATGAATTGAACACACTACTAAAATTGCATTACTACATTTCTTTACAAACAATCAGTTTACAAACATTTCAATCTCTTAGTAATTTTAATCTTACAATAACATGCATATCGTTTTGGAAATGTTTCATAAATATCTTTCAGCTTTTGTAATGTCTTCTTGTTTTTCATCATTTATGAACTGAGCTGAGTCTTCTACTCATTCAGCAACATTTTTGATATTCAAATATTCAATTATTTCCTACAATTGGATTCTTTGAACTGGTCGTAATAATATAGCCGATGTTGCCTTGACACGTACAGTTTTAACTTACCATCTTACCATCGTGCCCTGGAATAAGCCTTGTTCAAAAACAAAGATTCGTCATTGCTTCGTTCTACATATTATGAATACTGCAGCAACATAATCTAACTGACTTGCGTCATCAAAAATATCCAAATTTAATTGACGCCACTGTTCCCATCAAACCACTGGGTACCTTTACATTGGTTACATTTAGTAAGCTTTTCGATCACTTCAAAAACTTCTTTCTTTACACCATTATTTATTTCAGAATCCCAAGTCTTCCTTTCTCTCCTAAGTAGACTAAAATAAATTAAAGTTATAACGTTATAGGGCATGTAAATCTTATAGGACTGAGCACTAGAATGAAACCCGATAGGAGTTTTCTCTTACTCATCACTTTATCTTCCTTAAATGTCATATTTTCTGCATTAATTTCTAAAATATCGGTTTCTTCCCTTTATGCATCGCATAAGTTTTCAAATCGATCAACACTGTTACTTACTGATTTAAATTCACTGTCAGTTTCTACTAATAAAAGCCACATTTTTACCTTTTCGATCTCTACTATTGGCAAGGGAGAATCTACATCTTTCTCCCCATCACTTTGTCAGCTGCTTTACAATCCATACGATCTACACATCTTCCATCGTACTTTATATAACAGAGTCTTAAAAATCACGAAGTGTATTAGATAGTTTAACCCCATCATATCTCTACTTTGCAGAATCAATAGTACTTATCACTTCTAAAACCCACATATTTAAAATATTCCTATATGTTGCCTGTAGTGAAGTAGCAAATATTTTTATATTTCTTCTTCTCTGACGTCTAGGAAATGTTTTCGCTAATGTCCAGTCTAATTTACTGTCAATTATGACTTATTTTTAGTTCTTTCTTACGTCTGTAAAATGTTTTCCTATAACGTCTGATAAAATTAATATTTCAATATAACCTGTGTCCTTCTGCGTGTAACTTGCAATATTACTAGAAGTTTTCAAATCCAGGGTCCATAACTGTATTGAAGGGTTATTACCATATATCACTTTTTGATCTAACAATTCCAGATTGCAAAGATTCTTACTATCAAGACCTAAATAAATCATACAATCACTTCAATTTAATAATAATCACTTCAAACTCAAATATTTGCTTCTTCGTTTTCCTTCAAAGATAAAATTTTCCTCTGAAACAGGCTTTATAAGATTTTCTTTCCCCCTTTCAACACATGTCAAGACCTATTTAGAAACTTACTTCTTTCATGTCTCAAAATGGTGTCTTTATTATATTTATACATATTATATTTATACATAGTATTGCTCTAACCTACATATTTTGACACAAAATCGGACCTTTTTGGCATACAGATTTTTTTTCCATATTCAATTCCACGATTAGTATTATTTCTAAATTTTTTATTTTGTAAAATTTGAAGAGACTTTTACCGAGGAATTTAAAAATTTATCGAGTACATTTTTTCAAGCTGAGCCAAGAATAATTACCTTGGCGGAACTGTTTACTTTTGGTAACCTATTTTCCTATCCCTTTCACTGCGAAAAGAGGAAAAAACTGCATCATTCATTCTTCAAATAGTTTTAACAAGGTACGTAAACCATATCTGATTTATCACCGCTTATAACAAACACGGCAAATTTGAAAACTCGCCAACAAATAAATTCATATATATCTTGGAAAATTTTGAACAAAAAAATCTAATGTTTTGCAGGTATACCTAGAAATACGTGTATTTTAAATGAAAGATAAAAAAATTTATAAATCATAAAAGTTTTCGAAAACTTGGAAAAATTACTAAAAAATACAAATTTGTAAAGTATATTTGAAAGTATTTGTGAATTTGGCTTGGCTTGAACCTTAATTTTGAATTGTGAAAGAAGGAATCAAGTAAGTTCAATAAAAAAAAGTGTTATTACTAAATATATATCAAACTCCATTAACACTGAGTAGCTAAAGTTTTGAGAGCTAATTTCTTAAAAACTACACGTGCAATTTTTACATTACTTTGCACTTGAGTCGTAGAATCAAAATGTGGAAAAGAAATCGGTATATTGTTTTAGATAATGTCTGATTCAGAGCCAAAATACCTATATTTTAATAATGCTATGCATAAATCTGATAACTATCCTAAGTCACGCTCTCGATACATGAAAAACGGAAGTTAAATTTCGTCAATAGATCTAGTAGAAAGGGAGATACAGAAATGTCTCCTGTTTTCTTTTTTTTTCGCACAGTATACATGAGCACGCATATATATGCTGTATAGGTTCCAATTTGTATCTATTAATTTTAAGATCTTAATTTTATGGTAATCCTTTTTTTATTTTATAGAAGCATAGAATAATAAAAAAATGAGTAGTGCTTATAGTTAGTACTAAACCATAAAATTTATAAATATTATTAGATTTTAAAGTAGGACTACGTTCCTAAACGACAGTGTCATGGACAAAAAGAATTTAAAAATAAATCAACCCTTAGTAGAACGCTTATGTCTCAATAGCCCCAAACGCTATACTTTTTATTTATATCTATTTGATAGTTACAGGAGAACATTTCAAAATCCGCACTGACATTCATCTTGTATATAACAACACTATTATCTGAGCGGAACACCCAATTTTTTTAGAGATATTGAGAATATTATTGAGAAGTTCATATGTTTGTGATAATGATCTCATCCGTTACTTTAAATTTGAAGGACCTTTATGATTTTCTATGACAGTAACTCATAACATTTCCATGCATAAACTTGAAACGTTGCGTTTCCCAAACTGTGCTTCGCGTACCCCTAGGGGTATACGAAAGCTTAATCAGGGTATGCAAAACAATTAACAGTATTTGCTGAAAACAATAATGTATATAATGAATACTGATAAAAAAATAGTACGTTCAGAAAGTTTAAATTTATCACTAAATAAAAGCGAATGTAATAGAGGGACCGGAAAGTAATGTCGCTTTCTTACATTAAATTCAAACGAATGAATTTTAATCAATAATATAATACCCTTGTTATCAACGACCTTTTGCCATCTAGTCTGAAGATTTTTAATCCCGGACCGATACAAATCATTTGGTTTTTGAGTAAAATATCTCGAGATGGCATTTTGGACATCATCCAAATTTTTCAAATTTTTTGCCACTAAGAAAATGTTGTATGGTTCGGAATAAATGGAAATTCGAGGGTGCGGGATATCGGGCGAGCATGGTGGGTGAGACAGTGCCTCCCACCACAATTCATTAATTTTTTTCAGTGTTCGTCTTGCACAGTGCGGTCTTGCATTGTCGTGTTGCAGAATGATGCCTTTTCTGTTGATTATGGCCGGGTATTTTTCTATTAAAGATTGATTCACTCGATTCAGTTGTTCACAATAAAGGTCTGAATTAACGGTTCGTCCAGGTTTCAGTAATTCAAATTGAACAATTCCGCGAATACTCCCCCAAACACACAGAAGCGCTTTTTTGGGATGTAAACCCGGCTTCGCATTGATTTATTTGGAGACAACTACTGCCTTTTGTATTTTGGACTATCATATAGGACTTATGTTTTGTCTACAGTAATAAAACGATCAAAAAACGGTTCTGTATGGTGCCGCTGAAGCAATACGTCGCATGTGATGGATCGTTGGCTTTGCTCTCTTCCCACAGATTGTAAGGGACCCAAACACCTGCTCTACTTATTTTTCCAATCTGCTTTAAATATTCTTGGATGATCAACCAAGGTTGGTTAAGAGATTTTTGACAATTCCTCGATTGTTTGACAAGGATTTGCTCCCACTTCTGCCCTTTGCATGTCGTTGTCTAGTGTTGTTGGTCCTCCTGATCGATGGGAGTCAGAGAGATCAAAATTACCGGATATAAACTTGGAAAACCATCTTTGGCATTTAATGCACGTGGATAAACATCGCAAATGTTTTTGGTCGCAACTGTTGTGTTACTACCCTTCGAAACTCAAAAAGCATGCAATGCAGGATATGCTGTTCTGATATTTGGCTGGCCATTTCACCCTAAATTGCAAAAAAAAAAAAAGAGTTTAATGTTGAATTATTTAGAAGTGAGCAAGTCACAATAACCTTAAAATGCCTTTAGCATGTCTTCGAAATACACAATCAGCTGACAAATGATAATCAAATATCGACATGCGCAGAAAAGACATTACCTTCCAGACCCCCTGTTAGTTGTGAGGAATTCGAATGCTACAGCCACTGACCAAAATGTGTATAAAAGCAAAGTGATTAGTTGTAACTATCCACACTATTTATACTGCTCAATTCCTTATCAGTCGTAAGCAGCCAACACCCACTTCCTCGCTTCGTTGTAGCGAATCATAAAATGATGGTAGCAAATATGATGGCAGCACATCAAATGTGCTGTGCAGCTGTCTTTCCTTACAGCTGTAGTTCTTTCAGTTTGCTTCAGTTTGAGTTTTTGTTTTATATTAATTTTTGTTTTTTTAGTGCTGTTGTAAGGTATATTTTAATTTTATAACAGTTATTTTAATTTCAAATTGCTTGCCTATCAATTCCTGTTTCCACTTACAACTCCCTACCAGAATGAGTTTTTAGAATTGCGTTGAATGCAAGTGAGTTACAAGTAGTATTTAAGGGAGGTTCAACTTACTTCGTCAGAGAGAGCTAGGAATCCTGAGTAGAGTGTGTTTTTACCTTCGGGCTAAATGTCTTGAAGTTATTACGCTTGGCCGTATATTACGTGCCTTTCGATATCCGCTGGCTAGTTTAAGTTCAGAGGCAACTACGTTATACACTTGTATTAGCGTCGACTAAGTTAGTTAGTTCTTACTTCTTATTCTAAGCCCGAGTGGAGGCTTTGTTGTAAGCTCGAGAAAGGGGCCAACTGTTCACCTTACTTTGAATGAAATAAAGGGTGTGAGGGTAGTTAACCCTTCTTGAGTCTACATTTTTAGTTATTTGAACTGAGCGATAAGTTACTTAACAGTTCACTAGGTTCCTCGATATTTACATCAGCTAAAACAAGTGAGGAATACACTGTTAAAAGTTAATTTTATTTAAAATGAAAATGGTTAAGTGGTTAATAATAAATTATCGCCCAGAAATGAAACTATGGTGGATTATAATTCTAATTTAGCGTTTGTGCAAAAAAATTTTCAAAATTCAGGTGAGAACCGGGGTGGAACTATTATTCTGGTAAAAAAATAGATTGATTAATAATAAGACTATTCCAAACAGCTGTCATTCTTAGAAGAAAAGAAAGTATTCTGGTGAATGTTGGTATGGATTTTCATTGTACTAATCCAATCCCGGTACATTGTCTAAGTGCAAATCCAAGTGCAAGTTTCATTTTACAAGTATATTGATTCATAGTATGAGGTTGTCCTTGTACCAGAGACAAGGACAAGCCCAAGTCTCTTTATGTAATACGTAAGGAACTTCTATGAAATGGAAGTATGAAACCTTCGCTACTATTGTTTCATTTAGAAATCAAACACCCGAATTACAAACAATATTAAAATAATTTTTTCCAGCGACTGTCTAATGTTTGGAGAAGAAAGTATTCAGAATATTAACAGAATCGCTTCTCAAACAAAGTAGATGAAACATCGACTTTCATATTGCTCTTTACTCCTTTGCATTAACTGCGTTTCTGAAATTACATTCTGGTAGGAAATTGTAAACTGAAACTAGAAATAATAGGACAGATGCATAAACTTAAAATAACTGTTAATAAAATTAGGATAAATCTTACATTTTTCCCCACCAGAATTTAACTACTCGAAGAATAAGGTTTCAAAATGACCTTGTTTAAAAGTGCAAATTCTACAAAACTCTTTTTCATCAAAGTTTAAACTTGTAGCAACTGTGCTTTCTTTGTTTCATCATTAAAAAGTTTACTGTTTAGCGCCAACTTTACAACAAGCTATACTAAAACTAAGGAAAATGTAACACATTTACACTTTGAATTTGATTACAGACATCTACTTCTTCTTTACTTTCAGTTAGACGTCAGTCTTGTCCTTCCAATTAATCTGGAAGGAAAAACGATTAGTAATGTCTTTCATAACAATTTCCATTTTCGTTACCAATACTCTTTATCGAAATTATTTTGGGCCTGAATCAGCCGTCATTCACACAAAATTTAAATCTCCTTCCCCCCCACTCTCTCCAGAAATGTTCTGAGTGAATTGAACGTGTTAATGTTGGGTTTTGGAGAACTACTCTACCACCAATACAACAACTACTATTTGTTAAAGCTTGACAGTCGAGACCTCGGAAGACTCCTTAAACACAAAACTAGTTTTAATGTACTAAAATAGAACTTAATTTAGATTCTTAAGTAAAGCCTGGAGAGCCTAATTTTAAACATATTCAATCTATACTTTCTTTCTATTCATCTATTATACAAAGTATTTTACAGCCATGCTTGATCAAAACTTACATTTCTACAAGTTCAATTTTACAGTAGTTTTTGAAGCTGATATTAGCATTTCTACTTTCAATACAACATTTTCACATGCAATATTTTAAAATTTATTTTACATCATTCTTTATAGTTGCTATACAAAATTTGCAAACTTTTGTTACAATCTTTCTTTAAATTAACACATTTTAAATTGAAGTCTTTCGACTAAAAGTATTCACAAATTAGTTTTTCGCAACTTGAGAATTCTCAAAAAAGGTTTTTACAAAACAAATTCTCGCCAACTTGCGAATTCAAAAACCTTTTCTGTTTAAAAGATAATTACAACTACATTCTGGCAAACTTGGCGAATTCAACTTTTTGCTTTAAACACCATTCAGCAACTTTAAACAACATGACATAAATCGAACTTTCAATGCAAAATAGTAAAGAAGGAAAATTTTCACTTATCTTTTTTTCTTCTAAAATCTTTCATCCTAATTAAGAAAAATTCCTCGAAAGTAGGATACTTCAGAACTTGCAAAGGATTCGTGAAGTCTGGTCTTCTCTTTAGATCCTGGGGCCGGCTTCGTTGGTGGGGATCCTTAAGCCTCCTTTTCGGATTCGTGGCATGCTGAAACAGCACCGCTGCCACGTCAGCTGATCTTTTCTCTTTCGTGATTCTTCGCTCCGACGTTCTTGTGGCTTCTTTTGAGGTGGCTGATGCTCTAGAAATGGACGTTTTCTTGGAATAGTATGCATGGGCTTTTCCCGCTTTCCCATCGGCACTTGCTTCTGCTGTAGGGGAACTTTTCTTTTTTTCGTTCTCTTCATTCACGCTGAGCATGAACCTTGCGGCTCCTACTGCGCTCGATTCACGGTACTTTCTTCGGTGTTCTTAGCTTGTTTTCTTTTAGCTGCTGGAGGATCCCTGCTCGACGATGGAGACATCAATGTTCTTGGTGCACTCCCAGGATCCTGCAATAAATCTTTTAGAGTTCGGAAATCAGTACGGCTATAGTATAAGTTGATCTGGTCAACATTAGCAATTATTTGCTGGCCATTTTCTGCCTTTAAATAAAACGTTGCGAATTTGATCTTCTCAACAACAAATGGCCCATCAAACCAGGGTTCAAATTTGGCCATCCTGCTTTTGGGTGGAGACGATAAGGAATGTCTGATTTTTAACACTTTCTGTCCAACGGTATATTCTACATAGAGTTTATTTCTGTCATAATATAACTTCTATTTCTGCCTTACCGCATCAGAAATTTTGATGGCCTCATTAATAATTTTATGGATATCCTTTAATTTAAACTCTTCTTGTCTTTGTTGAACGAAAAATAGCTCATCCAGTGGCGTTAAAATGTTTCGTCCTAAAAATAATCCTGCGGGGTTTTTCTGTGTGGTATCATGTTTTCCTGTTCTCAAGCAAATCCTAACTCATTATCACAGCTGTCCGAACGGTGATGATAATTCTTAACATAGCCCCAAATAATTTTAACGATATTCTTATTTACACATTTCGCAATATTCGATTGCGGTCTATAAGGTACCATCTTCAGATGGCGTATGCCAAGGCCTGTGCAAAGGTTTTCAAATAAATTACTTACAAATTGCCTAACATTATCTGATATTACTTTTACTGCGACTCCATATTTTAGAATATATTTATTTAGAAACGAATCTACTACTATTTTTGCTGAAGCTCGTTAAAGGGGAATTAATTCCACCCATTTTGAGAAATGATCCGCAATGGTTAACAAGTACCTGTTTTTATTAATGTTTGCTCTAGGGTAAGGACCAAGCAGATCAATGCTAACTAGTTCATTTGGTAAAGTGGTTTTATGCTATTAAAGTACCCGTCCGGGTTGTAATTAACGTCGTTAATTAAATGACACAAGTGACATGACCTGACATACGCCGTCACCACCTTGTACAACTGCGGAAAATACACCGCTTCACGGACCCCTTGCAGGGTTTTTCTAACCCCGAGATGCTTCCCTATTTACGAATCATGAAGCTTCTCTAGAATATTTAGGCATAGACTCATTGGGACTAATGGCCGCAGCTCTTGATTATCGCTAGTTGTTTTAGTGTAAAGCAGCAATTTATCAATAATTTCATAATGGGCCGCCCTATTGCAAATACCCGATTAGTCTACATGTTAAAAATTTTCGGGATCTTCCAGATATGCATAAATGTCTTTGAACTGAGGGTCCGTTTTTATTCGGCAATTATTGTTTCACAGGATTCAATTATTTTAGCAGTTATCATCGCACATCTAATTGTATTTCCCTCTTCATTCTTGATAGGACATCCGCAACTACATTTTCTTTCCCCGCTGTGTATTTTATTATTAAATTAAACTTTTGCAGTTTTAACGTCCAACGTATAAGACGGGGCGAAGGATTTTTACCGGAGTATAAGCGGCTAACTGCCGCATGATCTGAGTACACAGTTATCGGGGCACTTCCGAAGTAAATTCGGAATTTTTGCACTGCTAATAAGACCACAAAGGTTTCCCGCTCAGTTGCAGTATAGTTTCGTTGAGTTTGATTAAGCTTATTGCTAAAAAAGCTATTGGCTGCCCATTTTGGGAAAGAACTGCGCCATTTGCGTCGTCTTACGCCTCCGCTGCAATTTCCAAATTTTGATCTCCTTCGGGAATTTGAGAACAGAGGCGTTAATTAAGGCGTATTTCAATTCTTCAAACGCCGTGTTCGCCTCCGCTGTCCATGTGAATCTAGTCTTTTTTTGTTTAAGCACCAACAAGGATTCAACTATCTTTGCAAAATCTTTAATGATTAGTCTATAATAGGAACACATCCCCAGGAAGGATGATAACTTCTTAGCCGTATTTGCCGGTGGATAACTTTTGATGGCTAAAATTTTAGAGTTGTCAGTTTCTATACTGTTCTTCGAGATTTTATGGCCGAGGTACCTCAATTCCTTGGCGGCAAATTTGCATCTTTTAGGATTAATTTTGAGGCCCGCTTCATGTAATAATGTAAACACTTCCTCTAAATGTTTAATGTGTTCCTCTAGGGTTTCGCTCCTCACAATAATATCATCGAGATAAACGGCTGTACTTTTCCCCAAGACTGGCCTTAAAACAATATCCGTAACTTTTTTAAATATAGCCGGAGCTCCGCTTAAGCCAAACGGCATTCTCAAAAAGGCATACACGCCTGACTTTGTAATAAAAGCTGTTTTTTCAACATCCTCGGGTTTTACTGCAATCTGGAAGTAGCCGGACGTCAGGTCTAGTGTGGTCATATATTTTGTAGAACGATTCTTTCTTATAATTTCATCTATTATCGAGAGGGGATACGTGGGGTATTTCATTATGCTATTTAATTTAGGATAATCAACTGCGAATCTCCACGCGTTCGGATCTGAGGGTGGCAGTCCATTTTTTATTTGCACAAAACTACTGGACTCGTATAGGGGCTGGTACTTGGCGTAATTATCTTGTTCTCGACCATTTTCTTAATACGTTGCTCGAGAATGCGTTCCTTCACACGGTCATAACCTATACAGTTTGGACCAAACTGTGGGCTCACTACCAGTGACAAAACTGTGAGTCACAATCTGGCAGAAGCCAGGTTTTTCATTAAATAACTGTGAAAATTTATACCAGATTTTCGATTTTCACTCTTTCTCTTTCTTCGAGATAGTTTCGAAAGTTAACTGAAAGATATAGCCGATGCTATCAAGATTCTAAGTAGTTGGCCCCTAAATCTTTATAAAGTCGGCGAAGCAAATAAGTGCCTTAAGTATGGTCGAGCCTAGCAATAGCTTAGAAAGACGTAGCCGAAAGGCAAACGCGCGCCAGTCAGAAACTCAGGCTCTTTCTCGAAGTCGATGAAGCATCGACTTAAATACTACTCTTTAGTCATTTGAATTAATTGCATTTCTGAAATTACATTCTGGTAGGAAATTGTAAGTTGAAACTAGAAATAATAGGACAGATGCATAAACTTAAAATAACTGATAATAAAATTAGGATAAACCTTACAAATGTATTACAAAATACCATAAAGAGGTGAGGTATAGAGTCATATTTCTGAAAGGGGACATTAGGGGTTCTCCATTATACAAAATTTCATTAAGAGGTACTCGAAAGGCTATGAACCATTGCCTTAAAAGGTAACATCCATTTCTCGGAATCCATTTCTAGGAATTTGTCCATATCTCGTTCAATATCATCAAACGCTAATTAAAAACTTCTGACAATCAGCAACTTCTCTGATTTCTAACTAGTCGGAGCAGCAATCAGTTTTAATCCTTTCACTTCCAATTTATTTTTTAACATGAGAGAATTTTGCTTTGTGACACAATATGTTCTACTCTTGAGTAGCACAGATGAATTTGATTTTATTACCTGAAACTAGTTTCTCAGAAGGAGTTGAAGAAATATTCCAAATAGTTTTCTTTATAGCATATTTTTTATTAACATCATGGATCGTAATATACACCGAAGGGCCACTACATTATGACCACTCTCCATCTATAACAACAGGCTCGCCCAGGAACAAGACAACTGAGCGTGCGCGGCTGATGTTGTAGTATATAAAGCGGCTATGCATTGTCCTTCCAAACATATCGCGATTAGCGACGTAATATGAAATCGCCAGCTACGTCTGCAGTGGGCCAAGAAACATTGGAAACGGACGTTAAAAGAATGGAAGAAAGTTGAAAGGTCTGATGAATCACGTTTTAATCCCATCAACGGGCGTCTACTAATACGCCCATTTCCAAACGAAACCCTGGCTCCCGGATGCACAGTTGGACGGAGACAAGCCGGCGGTGAGAGTATTATGCTCTGAGTTTTCATGAAGCACGTTAAAACCCATATTCCCCACAGGACAATCCCTAAAGTCTGTGCCATACGTCAACATCATTGCAGACCAGGTTCACCTATTCATAACAACAGTATTTTCGGCCGAGGATGGTGTTTACAAACAGGATTATGCACCATATCATAAGGGTCGAATCATCAAGGAGTAGTTCGAGGAACATTCTAGTGACTTTCAAGTCATGTCTTGGTCTCCAAATTCACCTGATATGAATCCAATAGAGCATATGTGGTCCCACATGGAAAAACAAATTTGTACTGCCACGCTATCCCCTCGCAATGTGCAGGAATTTGCAGGACCAGTTGGCGCTTGGTACCAGATACCTCAGGCTATATATCAGCACCTTGTGGAGTCAATGCCACGTCAGGTGCTGGCAGTTTTGAGGGCTAAAGGTAGTCCTACATGTTATTATTAGAGTGGTCATAATGTAATGGCTCTTATATATATATATAT
>KK121536.1:1051881-1102435 GCA_000611955.2 Stegodyphus mimosarum
CTCAGGATGATGGCATCTTCCAGCAGGACAATGCGAGGTGCCATACAGCTGCCAGTGTACGTGCGTGGTTCGAAGAGCACCAGGATGAGTTTACCGTCCTCCCCTGGCCAGCAAACTCACCTGACTTAAACCCAATCGAGCATCTGTGGGACCATTTCGATCGAGTTGTTCGCGCCATGGATCCTCAACCGCGTAATCTAGCGCAGCTGGCCACGGCATTAGAGTCGGCATGGCTCAACATCCCAGAGAACACCTTCAGGGACCTATGTGACTCTCTTCCTGCACGTCTCGCAACAGTCCGCTCTGCGAAAGGTGGTTATTCTGGCTTTTGACAGATGGTCACATTAATGTGACTGGACTGTGTATGTTATATATGTTTAATTAACAGAATTTTAAGGTGATTTAAATCTAAGAAAACTTTTAACTTTTAGAACGAATTCTTAAGCAAACTGAATTGGTATAAATGTATTAACTTTTTTCTCAAAAAAAATTATGACGTTTACATATTAATGATTCATAGATGGATATATACACAAATACATTATATGTATATTTACTAATTATAATTAGACTATAAGGAAAGTGTACTTCAACTTTTCATTACCTGCAGGAACACTGTCCAGTAGGAAATTCTGCTCATATTCTTTGGCAACTAAAGCAGTAATTGCCAGTTTTACGAACCTGGTATGAAGTTTCCGTAACATAACTTAGAAAAGTGATATAAATAAAAGATCATGTCTCTATTTTTCGTCTCTTTCATTCATGTTTTCTACCAGTTTTTTTTCTTTATCTAGCCTTAGAGAGAAATACAGAACTCATAAAAAAGGCGAAGAAAAACTATCACGATAAAGGGTCCATGAAAAAGATTATATTATATTCTTTTCTGGAAAAGGATATTTTTTTTTGTTTTATGTGTAATTATTATTATTAATATTATTCATTTAAAGGTTTGCCGTGAAAGACATTTTTTTTGCATTTCAGGAACCCGAAAAAAGCATCGTTCTGAGGTACATATTCTTATGTTCTGATGTCGATTATATTAGAGGTAAGGATGATTCTGAGGGTCAATCACTAAAGCACTGTGCTATAAGCAAGTGATTAAAACTGCAGCCTGTAATCAACGATAACGCTGCTAACTCTGTGTTATCATTCCTGTCCAGCCTTAAGTGGATTTTACCATATGTTAGCCTCTTTTTATGAGCACTCTTTCATCACGTTGAGTTCGATGCGCACGGAGGCCTTTAAATGAAAATGAATCTCAAATTTATTGAAAGTTCAGTGAGGTCTTCTAAATACTGACACTAGTCAAGATACTTCATAAATAAAAACAATAATGTTATCAATGTGTTGATAGCTACGCGGACAAGTACACTCTGCACTGTAAACTAAAACGAATTTTATACTCTGCACCCCGGAATGGTTTATGACATAAGAAACACGTAAAATTTAATAAACTACTATTAATTTAAGTACAATTTAACAAACACTTTTGCAGTGGAAAAATTTCTATTTTTTTATTTTGAACCCTTGAATATCGACAGGCTTAAATGTTAAAAAAAAAAAAAGGAAAAAGGAGAGACAATGCCTAAAGGGCTGCAAGAGGAGCAAAGCATCAACATAAGTACGTAAATGCGTGTAAGGTTTTCTGTAACGTATAAGGTTTTCTGTAAGTAAAATGCACTTGAAAAAAGGCATAAATAAATATTACTATTCAAATGCATTTGAATGGGCATAAATAAATATAACTATTCAAATGCATTTGAATATACCAAATATTACTGTACAATGTTTGAGACTAACCTTCTAAAATTAAACGTTTTATTGTTCAAGAAAAAGAAAATTCGTAACTTGCAGGATTTTGCATTTGTGTTTATATGTGAAAGAAAAGCATGCCTGAAATTTAAAGTTAGGCAAAATTCAACTTTATAAGGGTAATTTATATACATCTGTATCCAATAGATCTATACCAATATTCATATATATATATATACACTCACGTTTGTGAAAATTGCAACACCAAGAAGGAATCGTCATAATTGAATGCAATTTAATACACAGTTGAGTGGTAGTGGTACAAATAAATGATTAAATGTTCAAAGCAAACAAACAAGAACAAGAGATCAGAATCAGTATTTTGTGTGGCCACCACGCGCCGCAATAAGTGCTGCTATACGACGTGGCATGGAGTCAAACAAAGTTTGAATGTCTGACTGAGGAAGAGCATTCCATATCGTTTGTACGCGTACCCAAAGTTCGTCTGCAGACGCAACAGGACGAGGATCACGAGCAAGACGCCGACCAATGACATCCCACACATGTTCAATTGGCGACATATCCGGGGAACACGCAGGCCAAGGAAGAAGCTGTACCTGCTGCGCTGCAAAGAAGGATTTAACAATCCGAGCAGTATGAGGGCGGGCATTGTCCTGTTGAAATACAGCGCCTGGCAAGCTTTGAAGGAAGGGAACAGCTTCGGGCTGTAGAACTTCACGGATATACCGGTTGCTGTTCAGATTGCCCACAATTCGTAGCAATTGAGATCGTCTATGATATGCTATGGCGCCCCAGACCATAACTCCGGGTGTTCGTCCACTGTGGCGTTCGATAATGCACTCCGGAAGGTGGCGTTCACCGGCATAGCGTCTGACACGAATGCGGCCATCATGGTACCACAAATTAAAGCGGGATTCGTCAGAAAACACGACATGCTGCCAATCAGCACGCCAGTCTCTATGCTGATTGGCCCATTGTAGCCGCAGGCGGCGATGGTCGTGCGTTAGGGGGATCCTGTATAAAGGAGTCCGTGCGCGCAGTCCACACTGCAGCAGACGTCTACGAATTGATGAAGCACACAATGAAACACCTGTAGCTATTGACCACAGTGCTGCCAATTGTCTAGAGGAAGCTGTACGGTCCGTCCGCGCCATGCGGACCAGGTGTCTATCATCGCGAGCTGACGTCACATTTCGGGGTCCACTCCCGGATTTCCGAGTTGTCCGACACTCGTCCGTCCACTGCTTCCAAACGCGCATCACTGTGCTGCTGTTACGCTGCACACGAGAGGCTACTGCACGATACGACAATCCAGCTTCACGAAGGCCGATGATTCTCCCTCGTTCAAACTCTGTAAGTTGTTCAAATCTCGCTCTCTTTCGTCGACGAGGCATAAGTACAGATTGAGTTAACGTTTACCACTAGCAGATAACCACCGATAACCATACACGCCTCGCTACAGCCGTCTATTTATTCGGATCCATCAGCCGTTCAGAGGGCGCTGCTCAGCATAAGCATGCGCTACGGATTTGCAATTCTAATCATTTGCATATCATGCGCTACTTTGCATTTCCTGAAAATTTCAGCTCACTCGCGTAAGTCCTTCATGGTGTTGCAATTTTCACAAACGTGAGTGTATATATATGTGTGTGTGTGTGTGTGTGTATATATATATATATGTAATAATTTCAGGAAAGCATAGAAGAATCAACTTGCAGTCGAAGTCGTGAAAGATGATGGATATTTTGATGCGCAGTTAACACTGGTAAAGCTTCTAAAAGAAGCTTTAGTTAGTCGAGTAGAAAGATGGAAGATGTTGACACAATCTAGGTTCAGCTAATTACCATATTTATTTCTAGACATATTAGTCTCGCAGACAGTATACTTTTTGATCATAAACAAGTATAATAATTTCTCATGTACACAGGTTAACGTACGCGGCACCTTTTTAGATGGAGAAGCAGAGCAGCGGGATATTTTAGCAGTAGCGGAAGCTAGGAAAGAAGGTGACGTAATTAGCTCACAGCGTATTTACGCCAGAGTAGGTGCGATTCTAGAGAAAGCTATGATTAGTTAGTATTAGTTTTGGTAGCAAGACCTAAAGTAGAAAAATCTCAAATTTGGGAGAGAGATGAATTCAGAGGAGATTACTAAATTTAGAATGTTAATTTTGACATCCGCAATTAGTTTTTAAAGCAGCTATCGTATTTTCTTATATCTTACATATATATGTATATAGATATAACCTCCTATAATAATTCTGGCAAAGTTTGCTAAATAACCAATGCGTTTTCACATTTATAAGAAGCCATTGTCTTCCTGCGATTCTTTCCACTCAGATTGTGAATAACACTTGTAATTTTGGTTCATTATTTTTATACTTTATATAATAATTACATAATATTCTTTCTTTTTTATTTGCAGTGCAATTTTTTATTATGACCAAAAATAATGAGTTTCTGACAGATTTAGCGAAAGTTTAATTTAGTACATTGCAATAAAATCAATTTTTCTTGCCCTAAGAAAAATCTCCTAATTTCTTTGCTCTTCGCTCAACTATATCCAGTTCCATACACCGAAGTAATTTCCTAGTTTTTTTTTGTAGTTTTATATGCTTTAGAAGGTTTGAATATTATATTTGCTTAGTTAAGTAATTTATGAATTGCATTTTGATTGTAAAGCTCACTTTGCGTAAAAATCTTCAAAAAATGCATTAGCAGAGGCTTAAAAATACAAATGAGTGAAAAATTATTGTAATAGCATTTGCATTTAAAATTTTTATGCCTAATTTGTAACTATGCTGCGTTCTTTTATAAATATACATTGATCAGGATACAGGTAGCATACTGCACTAATTTTCATCCTTCAAAGTACAAATACACTTTACCTTCCCTCTATAACAGCCCCAGTGAAGATATGTTACAAAACAGAAAACTAGAATATACTTACAGTTCTTTAAAAATTTTGGACTGCCCTTCATCGATGACTTCATTTCAAAGCTTTTCTTTGTATGACTGAATTACAAAATGTGCACAATCTGTTTGCATGACTGAATAACAACACAGCAATTTAAATGCACAAACTTTCATTAGCACCAAAGGTGCTTTTGCATCCAATCTCAATTTTTTGTACGAATTACTTTTCAAATATTACCACCAAATATTATTATTATAATAATATGTTATAGATTATATATTTTTTTTCAAAATAATACACAAAATATGAAAAATACACTCCTGCTCAAAAAATAAGCCAGAAAGTCAAAACACGGAAAACAAAATCTATTTGAAACTGATCCAAGAACAAATAACGTGAAATTGGTCCAAGAGCTTAGTGCGGTATTACTATACCACATAGCAAACAATAAAGCAAAGACGTATAAAAACAAATGTATTACGACCATCACATGCAAAAAACCAAATGGAACGTGCAATGGAAACATACGGTTATCATCCAATTTATCATCCTTCGTAAATATGGAATTGTTTCCGAGTTTAAACATCCCATTTAGATAGAATTCTCATGCTATGTTGCAGCAGAATTTATTTGTCCTTTTTAACACTGCATAACAGTAACTCAAGTTGCTGGCACAAATTACTTTCAAAATCACTGCAAATTATCGCGGTCACCGCTGTAAACAAACGCTCAGAAAACTAACTGCTGTCACTCACATGACATCCTGCGCACTCGGCACAGTTTTCTGTATAAAATATGAGTCACTGGCCGACCACGTTTAAGAAAACAGTACCACGCAGCGAACACTGAGAAAAATCCATCTTTACGATTCGATAACTTTTAATGACACCCTTCCTCTACTGTTATAGAACGTCCTATCGCCGTTATCGTTCGAGACTACATCTCCATAATGTTTGTTTATAGTACTACGTTGCAATTTCATCGTGGAAAAGAAACATTATTATTAATAATGGAATACAGCTTGCGTGTTACCATGATAAATTTCATTTGTTTCTCAACTAACATTGTAAGTTTAGTATACACGACGTAATGCTTCTGAAGGAGGGTGGTTGGAAGGATGCAGATTCCATAATTTATTAATGCGTATAAAAGAGGTCCAGAGTTCGAGTCTCGGTGAGTGCATTGCACATTTTTCACATCTCCTACTACGAAAAAAAAACCTAATGACTCTACAAAATAATCTCTCCTAGAAGTATAAAAGTCAATAAAGGTGGGATTATCATTAAACAATATAAATTTCTTACTTTGTACTTTCAAGTGACAAAGAAAGTGGCAAAAGGTTGAAAGTGATAATCATTGAACAATATAAATTTCTCCCTTTTGCCCTTCTGGCAGCACTAAAACCGCCCTTTAGCAAAGAGGATGCTTATCGAAAGCTTTATTACAGTTGTCTAACCATGAGTAATAATAAATTAACTCTGTAAAACTCCCAAATGAATAAATTTTGTAGAACTAGTTGAATGAAAAAGGATTGTCAGTGGCCGATGTTCGGACCTATGATAATTGGTAGTTTAATCGGGTTGATATTCCGACATTTATATGGCTGCATGGGCAGTTTCGTGATTTTTCATGTGCAAAGTAAATAGCAACCCATGCTCATCCGAAATTCCTTCAGAAAATCTTCCCGTCTTCAGGCTGTGTTTGTCTTAAGCTGCGTCCGTAAATGCATCTGGTCAAATAAACCAACCTAACAGTTAACTGCGTTCGGAAAAATGTTACGTTTTGCCTTAATTGGAATAGTTACGTATTTTTAAATGCAAATAATAGATAAGGTTTGGTTTATTTTACTATCGTAAAGAACACGAGGGCTATCTGCCTAAGGTGACGGGTGTCTTCGCAAGGACTTTCTAAGAGAAACTGGGTCGTATACATTGTTGGGACACACATCGGGAAAATCTTAAGAACGCCAAAGCAGCCAACCTGTTCTCAGGAATTTGAATCCCGGACCAAACTAGTAGGCTTTAGTGACTTCAAGCTCAGTCGTAAGGGATACAGCCTGTGGTTAGAGCTAGAATCTTAAAGTTTAGCGCTGGATTGCTTTCTCTCTGCACCTAACGGTTACCACAGAACAAATGTCCAATGATTGGCAAGTTATGGCCTGGTACTGCTTACCTTAATCTAAAGCACACCTTGAGTCAGAACGGAAACTGTGGGCCTGGATGCGTAAAAGAGACGGGCAGTCTTGGTAACAGATTTGCCAGTCAGATGAGCACAGACCTCTTTTGCACTCCAATGCGTCTCTTCCATTTCTGTCTTATTATTCTCAATATTTGAAATCAATACTTCTAATGCCACTGAAAATTCTAATTTCACACTTTGATGCAGCTGATGAAGTTCAAGCCCATTTCGGGTTCCCAAATGGAGCTGTACATTTTGGCTTTAAATTTAAAAGACAAATGTTCCCCAAATATTCATTATCTATTATTACCATAAATAGAACCCTATAATTTACATTACCATTGTACAAATGTCAGAAATAACATCTCAATAAATTTATCTTTATATTAGTGTTTACTACTTAGTTATATTTATGCAAATTTTATATCCAACAGCTGTTACTCCAGCGTCGGTAGAAAAGGAGGTGAACAACACATATCGTTAGGTACCGACTGTATGTATTTGGGAATGATCGTTCATGAGATAGGACATGCTTTAGGTTTTTACCATGAGCAGAATAGATGACACAGAGATGAATACCTGATAATATATTTTGATAATAGTATGCGAGGTAAGTAAAAATTAGCAATTGCAAAATTACTTCCTGGAATTTTCAAAAATATATGTATGCTCTAATTGGCAGATATATCATCGATATTCCTTCCTTTTGGTAGGTATGGCGTTCAATTTCGCTTTAATGGCACCATCACAAAATCTTCTGTTGACACCTTTTGACTATGGATCCATGATGATCTATGGAAACACAGCTTTTTCCAAAGATGGCAAATCACACACTATGGAGGCCAAGGATGGGACGCCCCTCCTGAACCCATACAGCAAGAATGAAATGGCTTCATCCGATATCCAGATCCTGTTGATTTTCCGAACTTCTCTTGATACTGTTTCCAAACTGCTCAAGCTAAATATTGTCACGAAAAGCCAATCAATAACAAACATTCTCCCATCTTAAGTTAATTGAAAAAAGCCAATATAAATTTTAGCCTCAAAGTCTCTATTTTCTTATAATGTAATTCTGCCGTCTTCTTAGCATGCCTTTGGAGTGTAGTGGTCAGCACACTCGGCGCGTACTCAAGAGGTTCGTGGTTCGAGTCCCAGAGAGGGCTTTGCTCATTTTGAACATCTCTCAGCTTCAAAAATACCTAATGTCTGGACATACGAAACAAAACTAGTACTTAAACAGAGTATGAATTGGATTCACTGAAACTGCATTACTACATCTCTATACAAATAATAATTTTATAAGTTAAGTCTCTTAGATATTTTAATCTCACCACAACATGTATATGGTTTTGGAAAAGTTTCATAAATATCATTCACCTTTTCTGTTGCCTTTTCGTTTTAAATCACTTTTGAATTGAGCTGCGTCTTCTACTGATTCAGCCACATTTTAATGTATTCAACAATTTCCGATGATCAGATTCTTTAAACTTATCATTGGAAATTAATCATTCATCATAGTGTTGCTTGCTTAAGGTTTCGTAATGGATTGAATGCACAACTCTATAAAAAGTTAATAAAACTTATTCTTATCCCAAGAAATAAGACAAAATGCTGAAATTTTCTCAGAGATATCCGTACAATACCGCAATACCTCACAGCAGTTATATTTTAAACTACTAAAATGTTAAATGGAACTCAAATTCAAAACACAAAGAAAGCTAATACGATCTCGCCGCGAATTCGCTACAACCAATAGCAGCATTAAGTAAACAACTACATTTCACTTAAAATAACTGTATTGAGATGTTTTCCTCCGGCTTTTATAAGCTTTTTAATCCCGCACGAGAACATTCTGGTAAAATCTATTTGCTAGATTTTTCTGGATAGCAAAACAGTACAATTACAAGATATCTATTTATTAAATGCGCGTGCTCCTATAGTTTTACTTTTTCGACGTAGCCTTCTCTTAAAACTCGTGAAGGGGTGGATTACACGGGGAAATAAAACAATTTTAATTCTACTAAAAACAGTGAATTAAATACAAAATCCGTAACAATTAGTACACTCGATGCTGCCATAACACGTACAGTTGTAATTTTACCGTCGTAACCTGGGAGGAGCATTATTCGAGTGAAAAATATTCCATCAGCTTTGGATCAGGCATTCCAACTTCTTACGCATAAATTGGGAACACATTATGGATTAAAGGTACTAGATTACCTGGATCTTTAGGTATGCACGTTAGAGATCAAGAGCTGATCATTCCACCAGAGTCACAAAAGAACTGTTTGCAGGTCTTCGAAATCCATCAGGGCTTTGGCAAGAACTTTCCTTGGCATCTGCTTAAGAACATTAAACTTTTTCTCCCACCATTGGGATTTTAGCCATAGTTTTCTTCCGCATCTTATGAATACTAGTTTAGTTACAACTCAGTCTCAGTCTTGCATTACAGAAGGTATGCAAATTTAATTTAACATCACTGTTTCCATCCAATCATCTGAGTACCTTTATATTGGCTAAATGTGATAAGTCTTTCGCCCATTTCAAACAGTTCTTTCTTTACATTATTATTTATTTCAGCATCCCAAGTTTCCTTTGTCTTCCATGTAGACTACAATAAAATTTTAGATCATAACGCTACAGAACATGTAAATCTTATAGGATCAAACACTAGACTAAAAGCCGACGGGATTTTTCTCTTGCTTATCGCTTCATCTTCCTTAAATGCCAAGCATTCTGCACTAATTCTAAAACATCAGCTTCCTTTTTTTCCGCACCACATAATACATTTGCAGATGGTTCAATACTTCTACTAATTGATTTACCTTCACTGTCAGTTTCTACTAACTTAATAGCCGCGTTCTCACTTTCTTTGATCTCTGCTATTGGCAAGTGACAGTTTGTATTTGTATACAGAGTTGATTAAATTTGAGGTAAAATTGGGCAACCGGAAATGGTACTTTAATTTTAGCCCCTAACAGTTTTTGATAGATAACACGAAATGTTACTTCCCTTAATGCCCATAACAATTTTTGATGGAAAACTATATTAAATATAATCCAAAAGTTTTCATTTTATTATTTAAAACTTTCAAATCAGGAGGAGGAACATATTAGGTTTTGGCTAAAATTGATAAAGTGATAATTTGATGATTTTAGCCTGTGATATTACTCATGCATATAAACACAAACATAAAAAGCATAAATTTTTAAAGTAGGTGAAGTCCATCAACAAGAAAGCTTCTTAGATATATTTAACAAAGTAAGCATCCTCGCTTGAGGTAAAACGAAAGTATTCTAGCAACTAGTTACAAGTAAAATAATACTTGAGCAAATGAAGTAAATTTTCACTTACCTTTTTTTTTACTGTTGTGTTAGTAGGTCATCCTGTTTGCCGCAAACCCGCTCCATGTTGAAGAGATCTTATTTATTCTTCTTCGGAAGTGATGGTCATCCTGATTATCTCCCGGACTCTCCCGTTTTTCATCTAGATGATCCTGGTCAATTCCCTTTGACCTTCATCGTATTTTGGTGACGCGGAACTTTTTCTTGGAACATTTTTCTGAGCTGCCCAACCGGGATAGTGCGTAGCGACGCTAAAGGCCGTACAGAAGGTCCCAGGTTGGAATCCTGGAGAAGGCATGAATATTTGTAAATGTATAGTGCCTGTGCGGCAAGAGGGAATCTTAAATATGTGGAGAGCGAAAAGTCCCCGTGAGAGGTTGGTGGTACGAATAGAGGGGAAGGGACCCTCGGACCAGGCTCCCTACATCAAAATTGGAAGCGGAAGTGAGCAAAGATGTATTGTCAGCTGTATGGTGTTCAAGGCTGTTGCCAAAGACAGGTGCAAAATTGCGCACCTGACCACACGATAAATTTCGTGGGCTTGTCCTGATGTTACTGTCAGAGAAGTGAGATATGTCAAAACAACAGCATTTCTCTGAGGTTGCTGGTCTTCACCATCTCGTCTGCTTTTCTTATGTGTTTTCTAATTGCGGGCTCTCTTAAATTTTCTCCTCACTGGTTCCTCCTAAAGCGGCCTTAACCTTTTCTAGTGTAGGTTTTGCAGTAACTGGATAGTCTTTTCCCTATATTTTCTCTTTTCGCAGTCCTTCAAAGTATTTCTGCTTCTTATTCGGGGTTTGTGGCATTTCCCATATACTTGAACTTTGTATTGAAACTTTGATACTTATCTTGTTTTTCATACTTCTTGTCCCCCCTGCTCTGTTGCTTCTTTACGAGGATTCAAACAACCTCGGCGTTTTTTCTTTTTGGCCATCCGCGAATTCTTTCCTTTTGAGCTTTTTTAAGACTTCCTGTGATGTTAGGGACCGCTAACTGATTCAACCGATCTTCCGGCAGGCCTGCACTGCTCATGCCATATGTTACTTCCAACACAGTCCTTATGAGTTGCATGTCCACCCGTTCATGATTCTTATTAACGTGGTCTACATTTGCTGTTATAAATTAACCATTCTTTCCTTTTTAAATACAACACAGTTTGTCTTATTATTCTCAGTCACGAACGTACCTTGGAGTTTACTACAAAATGTTCTCGCTTTCTCTTCTCGTGCATCAGAAAGAGACTGTTCAATTTTCAAAACCTTATTTCTCAGTTTAAAATCGTCTTCAGGCATTTTCTTATTTTAGTAAGATTTTTAGTTTCACGAGCCTTTTACACGTTACCACATCCGCCACATCCCTTTGTGAGGTTTCCTCTTTAAATCTAAAGTTCTAACTTCGAACCCCACGAACACTTAACAAGCGAATAATCGCTTAAGTGTGAACAGAACACATAAGACTTAAGAAGGGTTTAAAACCCTTTATTATTCAGTATATTTACAAGTCAGTTCCGACTTGGAACTTTACATAAAGCCGCCACTCGGTATTGAACTTAAAATACTAATAATTTGAACTAAAATAAGCTTAACTAAAGCTCTTAAAGGATATAGCCGAAGCTATCAGAATCTAACTAGTTGGTCCCTAAGTATGAATTAAATCGTTGAAGCCTAGCAAGGGCCTAAGGTATGGCCGAGTGTAATAACAGCTAAGAGAGACGTAGCCAGAAGTCAGGGAATCAGACTCTCTCTCTTGAAGTCGGTTAAATCACAACTTTAAATAGTACTCTTTTTCATTTGCATTACCTTTGTTTCTGAATTTACATTTTGACAGGAAATTGGCTTTCAAAAAGTCAGTTAATGTCAATTTTCCACTCGAGAAATAATTCAGTGGGAATTTCACCAGTGGTGTCCTGTTTATCGGATCTTCCTGCATAGGCTGTCGCATAAACATAGCTACCTCAGCGTTAGTGGCAATTTTTTCTATAACTGCTGATAACGTTAACTATGTTTCTGTTATCCTCTCAGGTCAATAAGGGATGATCTTGAAATGTTTTATATCAGGACCCTGCACATTCCCTCAAAAATAGGATTTATGAACAGCGGATCATTGCCTGAAATTACCTTCATTGGTTATTGGTTTCATTTTAATATAAGTTTATTTAAAAACGATTTTGCAGCATATTTCACAGAGGCCTTAAAGGAAGTTATTTCTGTCCAGTTTGAAAAATTATCAACAATCACAAGCAAATATCTTCTCTTTTATCTTTGTTCTCTTTTTCATTATGTATATCAAACGGATAGATATATATATATATATATCACAATAATTCATTGAAATGTTTTAATTTCCAATAATTGTCCGGATATCTCAAATTTATCACAGTAATCGGTTTAAAATTTCTTCAGTTTCCTATTGCCTATACCCATTCTGATGACGTACCGAAACAACGGAATAATTCTGAAATATTGGGAACAGAATAACTTTGGCATTATTTAAATGAAAGTGCTCATTCTGTTCACCGAAACAGCCACCTCTGAACGAGAAAGCTTGTGAATAGCTTTAATTCGTTTTTCGTTCCATTCTTATATCCGAACTCCCTGGCTCTTCACTCCTGTTTTTACATTCAAAAATTTAGGAAGTTAATTAAATCCTCATATTTGCCAATTTCTCACTGAAATTAAATTCACTAAGTAGAGATATATCTGAAATTAGTTTAATCATACAAAAGAGCAATACAAGCTATTTTCAATCACAACAATAAAAACTATTTTAAATATCTTCGAAATGGAAATCAGTACGTGTTAGTTATGCATAATTTCGTGACATATGTGTTAAAAGTAATAACATTATATTTGTTAGGAGCAATCAAATGAATTAAATTAAAATATAAATAACAAAACATTTCGAGTTCTTAAAAGTGAGAACGCAAGAAAAGAGTAGTTAACAATCATACCTGAATTCCTTGTAGAAATTTCATTAAGCTTTTAGTTATGATAGCACTTTTTTCATATAGCTAATTAGTTACATATCATTTTACTTCGTAAACGTTCTAAACTATTGATGCAGATATAGTAGCTATGCAACAAAAAAAGCAAAAATTGTTAAAAAAATAAATAAAAATAAATTGAAAACATTTTTTTTTAATTAAAATCTGAAAGTTTTCAGATTTTAATTTTAAAAAATGTTTTCCTGAATGAATAAAGCCCTGCACCAAAAGGAGCTTTTTTAAAGTTTTGTGTGTTAACTACATTTATTAAATATTATGTTCTTCGCACTAAAATCACATAAAATTCAATTCAACAGCAATATCACAAAATGTTTTACAGCAGCATATCTTTAGAGTTTTCGATAGAAAGGCTTGCGCGCTGGAAATCGAAATGTTTTTTCCGTATTGCCTTTGTTCACTTTGAAATCGTTGAATTTGTTAATCACAAATTCCTTAAAGTGTAACAAAATATGAAATAGATAATAAAACAAATTCGAAATTCGTTCGTCCAAGTGCCCATGTTCGGGTGGAAGATACCTTATTCAAAATTTGATGACTCTAGGTACTGCCGTTTTGTACATTTTAAACACACATATATTCATGCAGGTTCTTCATTATTTAATTTCTTTCAATATAATACAGTTCTGTGATATTTCCTGGCAACGATTTGAAAAGTGAAATAAGCATTCATAGTGAAATAACGCAAAATGCCGTTTCGAAACTAATAGCCTACTGGGCTACCGCCCCTTTGGGCTAAAAGAAGGTCGCGAAGTATTAACTACAAAAAAATACCTTTCAGAAACGTTTAAGCAAAATGGGTTACCAAATTGAATTTATGCTACTTTAGAAAGAAAGTTAGAAATTACACAGAAAGTTTAAATGATTTTTACCAAGAGAAAAGATTATTGTGTTCGAGTTTAAAAAGCTCTCAACTGTCGTTTCAGAGGGTTATGTTTTTATATTTGTATGCTTGTTTTTCTCCACAGTAAATACTTGTTTCCTACATTGCTCCGAAATTATCTTTACTTAATAGAAAACATTCAATAAATTATCTTATTCTGTGAACAAATGTGAATATTCAGAACGCGATAACATATCGTTTCATTTCAAATGCTAGTGCCTGACTAATACGGGTACATTCTTGCAGTCCGTTTCACACGATGAACATGCAGCTGTGCTTGGTATTCGGTTTTGCTCTGATCTGGGTGGTTCTTGGACAGCCGGTAGATGATGGTAACAAATTTAATCGTTTTATGATTACAGTCATTTTTTTAGAATAATTTTTAACCAGAAATGATTTTATTTCAGTGTTCTTTAATGTGTAATCTATGATGTATCAATCTCAAAAATATCATTTGAATGGAAGTAATGTTCAATAATAATACAAAATAAATTTCTACAGTTCTTAAAACTGCAATTAATAGACAAAGATCCAAAATTCGTGAACACTAAAAAATTGTCTTTCGTGGAATTTTAAATGTATGGTTATGGACATAGCACAGATAGGTGTAACGGTTTTTGCCTTAAAACTTTGCTTACTAGACAGCAACCGGGAATTCTGAATATGCGGCATTTTCTCTTCCTTTTTTTTCTTGCATTCATTGCAGTAAATCAACATTAAGCTCACCTTTTGAAGTTAAATTTAGTTAGTTACCAAATTATGCTTAATTGAACCTTTCTATGGCCGTCTAGACGGTTAGGGGAGGCGTCTACGATATCAAAGGGCCTGGTCTCGAATCCCGGAAAAGGCATGGCTGTAATTGCCCGTCCCTTCATAGGAGGCAATTTTGGCCCACCTATTATGCGCCGCCATAATAAAGTGACCACCACTTCTGGCCTTAGTAGTGGCCAAGCCGAAGTCACCATTGCTGAAAAAAATGAACCTTTCTATGCTACAGACTACTTATCATCCTTCCAATGAATTAAAAGACAGTATATAGAAGTCTGAGATATACAGGCAGAGGTCAAACTAAACTAAAAGTTTACTATCTGTGAATGCAACTAAAAATACAATAAAAAGAGTTTGAAAGCTTTTTATATTACCCCCAAAGGGGCGTTTTTTAACGTTTTGTATGTTACCTTTATTTATTAAATATCATGATCCATAAAATTCAGTTCATCAGCAATATCCCAAAATAATTAGAATAAAATTAGAATTTCCGATACACAGTGTCGCGCGCTGGAGATAAAAATGTTTTTTTTTTTCGTACAATGTTCTCATAGCTCGCTTTCAAATCGTTGACATTTTAATCAAAAATGCGTTAAAGTTTTACAAAATCTGAAATGGGTAATAAAACAAATTCCAAATTTGGGCTTCCAGATACCCATATTCGAATAGAGAACTACGTTATTCAAAATTTGATACCCCTAGGTACCATTGTTTTTTTACACTGCGAGAAACGTACACACACTCATGCAGATTTTTCATTAATTTAAAGAATATTCTTTAAATATAATACAGAGTTCTAATATTTGGTGGCAACAATTTCAAAAGTGAAGCCTCGTTTTTAGTTAACTAACGCAAAATACCAGTGCGAAATTTATAGCCCTTCTTGGCAAATTATTCCTTTGTGCTAAAGAATCATTCATCGTTTTTTATTATTGTGATTTCTTAGAATACAAAAAATTTAAATATTCACAACACCATTAGTGATTTACTTACTATCCGTCCTGGCTTCAAACTGTTCCCCACCTCCAAGTGTAAATGCTAGCAAATGCGAGAAATAATTCACTGAAACCATTGGGAAAAACAGGTGAGCATTTCACGAGAGAATCAGCTTCCTTACATTCTGGAAAAGCTGATAGAATAAGCAGAAGTAATAGGAAAGATTAGTATAAAAATAACCTGTTGTTTAAAATAAACTTTGCAACGTTTAACGAAAAGCATTTTTCATTACTTGAGAGAAAGGGAAGTATTAGGTTTTGTGATATCAATGCAGGTGAGCGCACCACGCCACCTGTTTTCTCCTGTAAACAACTCCTGCCAACTTTAAAGAAAATCGAGCGATAACGATTGATCGAGTGATATTTGTGCTTAATGCAATTTTCGAAACTTTAGTTATTTGGTTTATGTCTGATAGCATATCCAATGTATGTGTCATTTAATCATAAGTTTGACCCCTGTTAAAATTAAAACAGGAAGCCTTATTTCAAATAAAAGTGTTCCACCATCTTTAACAAAACATGACTGGCTTACTTTTAGCCTTCCTCTAATGACAGAAATATTTGACTAGACGAAACAACGCATTAAAATTATAAATCTACATATTTATTAAGCTAATATACCAGGTTAGGAATTCTCATAGATTTACATATTGAAATACGTAATGTTTTATTATTTTGGCAACTGTCGGAAAAAGTCTGATAATAGCTTTAATATTTTATTTTAAAAAGCATGAGAAATCTTTCATGAGTCCCTTATACCATTCAAAATCTTTTGCAAAATATTTTCCGCAATCAAAAATAAGTGTTTCATAAATTATTACGATACGAAATTTTGAAGAATTTTTGGTGGTATGAATATTTATGCAAATTCTTCCAAACAAACTCGAAAATAGCATTATTGCTGTGAATTTTAGCTGTTACTTACTCAGATATTGATGCTTTAATTTCAAACAACTAAAGGCAAGATCTTTAGAATTTAATGCCATGAATTTGTCAAATACTTTAAAAACTTTTGAGTTATCCTCAAAATGAAAAATATAAAATAATAAACTGAAATATAAACAATAAAGGGTAATGTAATTTAAGTGAATTTTACTGCTGTATTATTAGCAAATTTCATACGAAATAATATGCAAATTGTGTGATTTCCACAAACCAGACCAGTCAGGACATGAAATTCATTATCTGAAATTAGGAATAGGGCATATCAATACAAAAAAAAATTGTCGCCATTGATGAAATAAATCTTATAACAAGAAAGCAGCTTCACCAGAGTCGCAATAAAGCAACATATTGTGGTTTTTTCATCATCAGGAACGGGTAATAAATCCAGTAACTACAACAGACGTACAGCTAATTATCGCTATGTCTGGAATGACTACAAAGTCGTTGAAAGGTTTAAACAAAACAGTTTTAGCCACAGCTCATACTGATGTAACTAAGAAGAACAGTTAAGTTCAAGTTAAACGTTCAGCAGCAATCAAAGGCTACGCAATTAAATTTTACTCCAAGCTCGCTCAGAAGTTCTAACCGGAGCGTCAAAATCAAATAGTTTACAACGGAAAAACGCAAAACCAAATAACCAAATAATTATAACTAAACCACCTGCCAGGAACTCACACAAAGAGTGCACGTGCAGCCAGAAACTCCAAAAGTTTATTAAACTCCAAAAACCTCAGCTTAAATACTAACTATCCCGTTTACATTCTGGTGAAAAAAAATGATAGGAGAACTTGAAATACAGATCCACATCACAATAATTGGTTAGTTTAAAATAATAAATTTATAAGTTGTAGGAAGTACTTATAAAAGTTATAGGAATTTTGAAATATTATCGCATTCTCGTGTTCATGCTCGTACTTTCCTTGTTAAATTTCAAATGGTTAAGACTAACAAATTTCAAATGGTTAAGACTTAACTTGTGAATAATTGCAAATGGTTAAGAATCCTCTATTTTCTTTTGAGCAGTTAGACATTTAGTTCCTTTTAAAATGTGGCAGCATTAAGCAATTAGTTCCTTTTAAAATGGGTATTTTTATCGTGCGACTTATTGTGGTAATAAATATTCACATATTCTATTTTCACATAAAGCAGTGGTAGAATTTTGCACAATCTGTTTAACCCTTCCACAGCGAAGTCTCACGCATCGCCCGTGCATTCAAACATCGGCAAATGACCCAAACACCTGCGTCCATTTTTTAACTGTTGCTTTTCCCCATCATTTTAGTGCATGGTTCTCTAGCTTCGGGACTTGTTAAATGAAAGACCAATCTTTGTTTCGAAGCTGTAGTAGCTATCTTGTTTGAATGATCCTCTTATTTGACCTTTCATTTCCGGTGTTTAGTCTGAATGTTTGGATATTGATGTTCACAGTTGCAATCCCATCCTAAGGGGAAAATAAACACAATTTGTGAAACCGCACAAGATCTCCAAGAACGCAGTAATCACTTCCTTTTAGCAGGTCATTGTTAACGCTGTAGGATATTATTTGGCAAGGGAAATCTACTCCAAGAGAAATTCATATACACGGCTGTTTCCGACGCCTGAGAGGAATAGATTTTAGCCCCCATCTATGCGAAAGAGCTAATCATTCTTTCTATCAAAACATTTAATTTTCGTTGCCGTCACCATTTAAATTACCGGAAAGACCAATAGCTATTTACTGTTGGAGTAAGAGAAGTGAAAATGTGCAGAGCCCTCGCCGGGATTAGAACTCCAGATTTCCCGACTATTAACGGGATGTGTTTCTAATTACGCCACTAACTCGCGCTGTAAGGATGGAGAAGTTAACTTAGAAAGTAAGGCACGCACTTCCTACACAAAACAAATTTTGTTGAATATAGTATAATACTTCTGACACCAAAATAAGGTAAAGTTGAGAAACTAAAATGTATATTGTGTTAGTAAAGTTATCGATATAGAAGAGAATAGTATTAGTAAAACATTAACTGTCATTGCAGCTGCCCAACGCAAGGCTATGGAGAATCCTGATTTATTTGGAGGTGACATGGCAGGAATAGATGGCCCATTTGTGAGTATTATTTTCTTATTATTTGAAAAATGTCTTCGTCTCATCAATACTTATTGCGTAAATTCATATTTAAATGTTTCATCATGGAAAACTACTTCCTCGTTGCAGCGTTCAGTTATTTCACCAAGCCCATTTGCAATTTCTGCAACTATGAAATAAAATCTCGTACCAATGAAGCTGATTTTAACAGGAATCGACGAAAGAACTTCTTAATGACTTAACAAATATCACAAGGTCCTCTGAATCTCCTGCAACAGAATAGATACTATAAAAACCAAACCAAAATTCTGCACAAGTTACGTAATCTTCAGTGTTAGAATCATCTCTTATTACAGTTGGAATAATTGTTTATTATTTCAGTTAGAATAATATTAATCACTTGTAACAATAGCTAAAATATTTACGAAAATTATCATTTAGATATATTTTTTATCATATTATAAAAAATGAAATAACCACATGAATTATTACAAAGCATCATTAATGTTTTTATTGTCTCATTTTGTTAAGCGCTACAATCTGAAATATGATCTAAAGTTCTTAGCCATCGCGAATGGCCATTTACCAGCCTGAGATGATGTTGAAGGATTTTATATCTCGCGCAAAGGTGGCATATGTTCGATGGCGTGGGGAATACATATGATGCATGTAGCATAACGTAACGGGACCATAAATTTGAAACGACTCTATTGTAGACTCTTCTATCTTCAGTAGCATGATAATTTTAACTTAAATGGTAGCTTATGGTAGTTTTACGTTTCTAAAAGAATGCAAAAAAAAAACTTTAAAAAAATGTTCTACAAACAGTACATGGCAACTCCGCGTTTGTGATCCGGACTCATATTTATGTTCCCACTGAATGCTTATTTTACAAAATAATGGAAGAGAAATATTTTATTTTTGAACTTTGCATTTTAGAATTGGTTTTAAAATAACGTTTTCACTGTTAAATGTAACGAATTTTTTAGCACTTCCTCTGACAAAGTTTTCAACTGAAAATTAGCCTTTCTCCTATCTCTGAAATAAACCTAATAACGTAGACTGATGCAGATAATAATGTCGGTTTATTATACTACACGTAGTGATGAAGTATTTTCGTATTTTCTGTGTGTATGCTGCATGTGTCTATTGCAAACGGTATCTGAACTATACAGCTCTGCCCTTATTTTGTTATTCTGTTTTTTGTTTTGGCTATTAATATAAAGCACATATATACTTTCCGAGTGGGATATTTTTTTGAGCAAAGTATCAACATGATGTAAATGTGATAAATGTAAATCATATGCATTTTTATTAATATCTCCACGGTAAATTTGTCAGGACTGAGTGTTCGGTGCATATTCTGTTCATGGCAAACATGTTCGTGAACTAAACTGAGTCCTGATCTTGAACAGGGAGCTGAATGCAGCTATGTTCTGTGGTAGGAATCTGTGATTAAGTGGTAGAATAACTATACGTAAGAAGGATTTAAAATCCTCTTTTATTAAACCACTATTAGAAAATAATGACCGCCACTTGAGTCTAAACTGAACAATCAGATAATTTAAACTAAAACTAACTAGAAATTAAGTGGTCGTTGCTCACAGAGCTATAAACGCGAGGTTGGCCTCTATGCTAAATGGTGCGTAGCAAGATTTAACTAATACTAACGCACTTAGAATTACTTCAATAAGTAATAGCGTAACAGCGCTACGGCTTAGAATTTAAATACTAGCTGGTCAGGCGAACGTCGAATAGAGAAACAGTGAGACTAAAAGCTCTCTCACACTGAGAGGTGCCTACCTCTCGTTTAAATAGAACTTGGCCCCACTTCAAATTAGCATAAAGCTGAAACGCGCGCTTATTCTAACGGGAAGTTGAAATGAGAACAGATAGAAAAAGGCAAATTAAAATAAAACTTTGTTAGTTTAACTAAAACCTTACAAATTGATTTGTTAAAAGTGCGTAAAATACTTTACATATTTAGGTGAAATTTAAACATATTTGGAGGTTTTAAAATCAATGTTTCCGAAATAATTATAATTTAGTAACAGTATAATGAGTTGCATAATTAGATCTGTTGGAAGCAAAACATCAAATTACGAGAAATTTTTGTTCTATTAGGAAGTATGGAACTGTAGAAAAACAGCTGATAAGTTGCAGAAGGGTGCTTTTTAACGAACAAACCGTTAAATATTAACTTATGCTATGAGCCAAATTTTAAAAAATTGAAGAAAAATTTCGGCTCTTTTCAATCATGTTCTAACAAGCACCTTGTTCATCTAAAAACAGAGCTAACACAACAAATATTTAAAAGAAGAATTTAAGCAGAATTTTTTAATTTTGAAAGCACTTTTGTTAGTGATACTAGTGAGAATAAACAATAAAAAATAAATTACTAAGTTAATTTTTGTACTTTTTCAATTAATTTTTAAAAAGTTATTTTTTATACATCTTCATAGTTGAATATTACATGCAGTAACCACGATTTTCATAATCCCTTGCATTTATTATTTAAATTTCATATTACACAGTGTTAAATACTCTTAAACAATTAGTTGATTGCAATGAAATTAAAAGAAAACTGATCATACTGCAAATATTTACACCAAAGCAAACGTACAGAAGTCATTTTATTACACTATAAAGTATTTTCTCTCTCCTATAAATATCCTCTCACTATAAAGTATTTCCGTCCATGCCTCCCTGGTGTGAATAGAAGCACTCTTGATGCGTATTTGGGAGGCTGGAGTTCGAATCTGGGGGAAGGTAATACGGATTTCTTTAGTTTCTTGAGTTAAAAAAATTCTCAAAGATTCTACAAGTGGCTTTCGAACTAAAAATATGATGGAAGATAATTCGTCAGCACCAAGATTTGGCGATTGTTTCCCGTCATCCCCAGTCGCTCTTTGAAAGAAGTACATAAGGTATTTTCTCCTTCCTTTCCGCATGCCTTCGTGGTGTCACCGGAAGCACGCTCCACGCCTATTTCGGAGGGGCGGAATCTGAATCCTTGGGGAGGCACTGCACATTTTTCACGTTCCTGCATCCACAACCGTAAGGACTCTAAACCAAAGAAACTAAGATAGATATTAAAGTGAAATAAATAAATTATTAGTTAGAAAGTTAATATATCATATTATAGCCCATTACTCTTAAATGAGTAAATTCTTTTTCATTTTAAGTTGTCAGGTTAAAGTTTACTTAATGAGATTACATCTCAAGTTAGAGAGAGGATTATCGGTTAGTAATTAACAAAAATATTTTTAATAGTTTAAATTACAATTATTTGATCATATATTTGTTATTCGAATAAACATTTAAATAATAACCGTTTTAATCATTGTTATTAAGTATACTGTGAGTTAGGAAATCTTAGAGTGAACTTTCCATAGCATATTAAATGCATTTCTTAAAAAGCTTTTTGAACGAAGCTTGAATACACCAAATCAAATTTACTTAGTATAGGCTTCTGAAGTTACAACACTGCTGAAGGTAGAATAGTTAGCTAAAGCTTTGGGAATTACTATTTAGTGCATTTAATCTTCTTTAAAATTTAACCTTAGTAAGGCCGAGAAGTGCAATAAATCAGTGAAATGTAAATTAAATAATTCCGTTCTCAGTCACTATGAATGCGTTCAGAACTTATAACTGCTTCCAAGCTCTTGTTCGCTTTAACTATCATTTATTAAAATGATCTTTACGTTTTGCTACTTTATGTATTTTTCTGAAGTGAGTTTCTAAGAATACAAAATCAGAAGAACACACAGTTCATATTATAATTAACTATTAAATAACTATAACAGATTATAATTAACTATTAAATATTATTGCTTAGAAAACTGTCATAAATGTTACATTGTATCTCCTATAATAAGAAGCGAAAACGCAGATGACACTAACATGAAGATATTTTTATTAACTCTAAGAAACTAAGCTCTAAGAAATAGCAAACTGAAAACTCTTAAGCATAAATTGTTCGATTTCATTATAATTTAAGATATAAATGATTCTAAATGAATTAATTTCAATATGTAAAATCGTCATTTATTACTAATATAGACATTGTTTATTAAACCAAATCTTAGTAACAGAAATTTAATTTTTTTGGCAGGATGTTGAAAGAAATGCCATTCCAGGTGAAAATTATAGATGGCCTGGAGCTGTAGTTCCTTACGTCATAGATACTTCTGTGGGTATGTTCTGCTATTAATAGAGAATTAATTTTTGTAATAAAGTTGATTTCTAACATTACGTAACTGTGCCTACTGATGGTGCGACTAAATAATGAACGTTTCTTCCTCTAGTACACGGTTTTAGGTTGTAAGTATAAATTTTAAGTAGATTCAAATATATATATGAGTATAAATATACATATATAAGTATATATATTATAAGATTTTGTCTCCCTCTGTTCTGCATGCCTTCCTGGTGTAACGGCAGCACACTCGACGCGTAATCGAGGCCCAGGTTCGATTCCCGGCGAAGTCATCGCTCATTTTTCACGTCTCTAGCATCAAAACAGCCTAATGACTCCACAATATGATAACATAAACAAAGGGAAGGAAGAACTATTAAGAATCCTGCGCCGAGACTTCAATGATTTAATTAAACATAATCAAATGAATAAAATGGTAATACTACTCCTATTAAAATCCAAACAATCCAATAAAGTAAAAATTTAGAAAGCCAATAAAGAAAACTAAGAATTACAACTTGAAGACTATATAAATTCTAGTCTTTTAAGTCGCAATAGGAAAGGGCAGTAAGAAAAATTAAAACCGCAGGTAAAATAAAAATTGATTTTATTTTAAAAGAATTAAAAATACTGTAAAAGAAAAAGTGACAGATGTAAAAAATTGCCTTACAAGCACTAGCTAATAGTAGTGGAAATGCATATAAATTAAGAGCAAATATTACAAATAAAAATTACTGCAATATCATTGAAAATTACCGAAAAATGAACGATTGAATAGATAGCGAAATAATACCGACTCTTCAGGAGGAATTAGCTTATTTCACATTATGCATTTTCATTACTATCGGCTAGTGTTCGTGAGGCAAATTTTTACATCTGTTGCTTTTTCTTTTGCAGTATTCCTAATTCTTTAAAATAAAATGAATTTTTATTTTATTTACTTTGGTTTTAAATTTTCTTACTTTGTTTCCTATTACGACTTCGTAGATTAAAATTTATGTAGTCTTGAAATTGTAATTCTTAGTTTTCTTTATTAGCTTTTTAAACTTTTACCTTATTGGATTATTTGGAATTTTTTAAAGTTTTAATAGGAGTATTCCTATTGCATTATATAGTATATACATACAAAACGTAAGAAATTTAGAATCTATTTTACACAAAGACCCAAAGAAGTGAAATTCAAAACTAAAAAATTTCGAGATATCCTATAAATATACAAAATAAGAATTAAAGAAATGTGAAATCAAAACCTAAAAATTATAAATTATAAAAACCTGAAAATATATACCAAAACCAGAAAAATAAATAAAGAAGAGAAACTCAATTAAATCTGATGTAACGTTTTCAAAAGGAAGACACATCAGACTTCATTACAATCCACCTTCCACTGAAAACTCCTTGCGCTTCTGTATTCAAAATCAGATGATGAACTATTCTAGGGATTTTTTATTAATAACAGTTCATCCTAAAATTCTGAAGTCCTCTTCAACGCAAGGTAAATTCAATGTCAAATCAAGTAAGAGAATAAAATTAGATTTTCTCACTGAATTTAAAATTGAAATAAAAAATAAACCCAGAACATAAATAAAAACTTACCCAGAGAACGAAGTAGTAATCCGTAAATAAAAAACAGCAAACACAACCAATTGAAGAAAATTCCAAATTTGAATAAATTAAATAGCTAATTTTTACACTATGTAAAATTAAAATTGGAAAAAAATTGAAATTAAGTTGCAAAAATAGAAATAGAATATAGAAGAAATGAAGCAAGAACACGGTAATCAGAGTACAAGTTTCGAAACGGTGAACAGAACCGTTAGATTCAAAATAGATGCCAAGGGTTGCCAGTTTGGCTTAAAACAGTTTTCTTAAAAAACCGTCCTCTTAGGAGGATAGTCCTCGACTGCTTTGTCATAATCAAATGAAACTAAACCAAAGCAGCACCTTATAACCCATTTAACTTCATAGTGAAACATCGCATTTGGTCTCAACAAGGTTGCCATAGCCTTGACACATCCCGTCTCGTCCCATCGTGACAATATTACTCTATAATTTGTCACCGTCTTCTTAGGATTGGGATACAGGAAGACACTGTTTATGAGTAAAATTACAAACGAGTTTGTAGAAAGACATACTCCCAAGCAACCTTTATTCCAAAAATTTCCCTTCTTTTGAACTAATAGAAACGGTAAAATGTTCTTTCTTAAAATGAGAAAGCAAGAGAGACAAAAGTGTATCCTATTCAAATGCTGCATAAATATTGTTAAGCAAATGCCGTTCTACTGCTAATCCCGAGAAATAATAGGTAGTTCTTTGATTAATGTTTCTTAATCTTTCTAAGTTATTGTTAAACTCGATGTATACATCTTTATTAAGAATGAATTAGCGGAAAACTGACGATAAATATTGCAATTTTTCATGTCTCCTGCTTCAAAATAACATAATGTCTCTATAAATCTACCAGAAATAAAGATCACTTGGACTTTTGGCATACTTCGAAATTTATAACATGTCGAACACCTGCGAAGCAACCTGCCAATTTTTATACAGAACATTTTGAGAGCTGGAAATTTCAAAGTAAAGTTAGATACTCTGATGTCTGATAATTTCGCTCACGAAGAGGTTGTGCCTCAAGGAACTGTGTTGTTTTTAACATCTTTCAGCTTCGAAATTAATTTCATTTTAAATGAACTCCCCTCAATATTAATTGAAACGTAATACGTTAATGATCTCCAGATAAGCTGTCAAGGCGCTGATGTCCATGGCATAGAAACACAACTGCAGATCTTCTTGAACAAGAATATTCAATGGGCAAATGCAGAAGGTTTTAAGTTTTTGTAAACTGAAGACTATTTGTGTCTGTGTTCATTTTTCTTGTAAAAGAAACTTACATTCTGATCCAGAACTCTCCTGGAAAGGTGCTTGATCCCAGAAGTAACATTTCTTAGTCCACAACATGAAACTAAGTTTCCTCCCTCTGACTTATATTTGAAGAACAAATATTTAAAACTCCTGAACTTGCTTAATGTGTTTTCTAGTACTTCTTGCAATACAAATCACTTGTACTATACATCTCCTACATCTACAAAGCATTAATTTTGCCTAACTTGGACTACGGTTTCTTCATCCTGCACAGATGATGCAGCATGTCCTTTTGTATTGGCAAGGCTTGACCCTGTACACCACAAAGCTTTGCGATTTGTTCAGGTTTTTACGGATCAGTTCAGAACTTCTCTGCTCAAAGCTTGTGTACAGAAATACACTGGTGTGCAAAAATTAAGGACGAAGTCGAAAAATTAGCATATCAGCTGAACGAAGAGGCAGAGTGGACAGAAAGACCAATCAGGAGATTAAGTAAGGTATGTACGGTAGCACATGCTCAGATATGTAGGTAGACGTAGTGGGGGAGTGTCTGAGTAGTATAAAGCATGTTGTCGGTGTAAGATCAGTATTTCTGGCAAAGAGATTGCACGCCGTATAGCAGTTAAAATCACACCGAGTTGCTGCCTCAGCGAGAAATGGCGAATAATCAATCTGTTAGACGACATCTGGATGTTTTTACCCGAGGTCGAATCATTGGAAAATTGGAGGAAGGCCGCAGTGTGACAAGTGTGGCTGCAGAGTTCGGAATTGCTCACAGCATCGTTGTTTCACGACTTCGGAGACAATTTCAAACTACAGGAACAGCTATCCGGGGGTTTAGTAGTGGTCGTCCACGAGGAACCACACCCGCAGATGACCGGTATATTGCCTTACAGGCCAGAAGAAACGGGCGGCACACAGCGGGAGAAATCGCTAGACACACGACACAGGCGACTGGATGACCGATATCGCGTTTTACCGTGGCCAGAAGACTGCACGGTGGTGGTCTGTTTGCACGACGCCCTGTACGGTGTGTACCTCTAACGCCTGCCCATCGGAGAAGGCGTTCTCTGTGGTGCCGGGAACACCGGAATTGGAGAGACAATGAATGGGGACGAGTACTCTTTACAGATGAGAGCAGATTTAGTCTGAGTTGCGATTCTAGACACATACACATCTGGACAGAGCGGGGAACACGCAATAACCCCTTCAACATCATCAAAAGGGACTGTTTTGGAGGTCGCGGAGTTCTCGTTCGAGCAGACATAATGCTTGGTAGCCGGACCGACCTTCATATCTCCCAAGGAGGTTCGTCACCTGGGACTGCTATTGTAACGAGGTTCTTCTTCCTTACATGCGTCTTTTCACAAGGGCTATGGGTCCTCAGTTCCTCTTCATGGACGACAACGCTCCACCTCATCGCACAGTTACTGTCGAAGAGCTGTTGGAGAGTGAAGATATTGAACACATGGATTGGTCGGCAAGGTCTCTGGATCTAAATCCCGTCAAGCATGTACGGAACTTACTAGGGAGACCCGTGGCAGCACGTAACTTATCGCCAGTAACGATTCCGAAACTGCGATTGGTGCTACAAGAGGAACGAGCAGCAGTGTCTCAACAGCTCATTAACAACCACATATCCAGCATGCACAAATGATGTGAAACCTGCCTAGCAGTCAGGGGAGATCATATCCCCTATTAAAGACCGGATGTTTTTTGTTGGACACACATCACAGGGATGTTTCGGTCTTCAGTCGCATTGCGCTCCATGCTTCTTTTTCAATAAAGCTTCTTTTTATCCCTCTGATTTCTCTTTTAGTAAGTGTTGCTTACATTACTCATGTCCTTTCGTATTGGGGATCTTACGGTAATAAATGTGTTGATTTGGAAAGCTTTTGTACAAAGTTATATTGAAAAAGCCGTCTCGTCCTTAATTTTTACACACCAGTGTATACTGAACCAGCATGAAAATTAAGGCGTTACCATTTATCTGTTAATTACTATTTTAAGGTCACCCTGCTCACATCCATCCTTATGATGATTTTTATCTTTCTCTGTACCAAGCAAGGTCATTTTGCATTTTACCTTCTTTTTCGTGAATTTTCTCATTTCCTTTAAAGTATTCAGTGAATGATTTGAAATCTAAAACTGTTAAATATTTTCCCACCTTCCGACAAAAGTTACACCAGTGAAATTGGGAACACACAAAACTCCCATGAGCATAGAAATATTTATAAAGATTTATCGAATGCAATCAAATCGTAAGAATTTGGAAGACATTCAGAAAATTCTCTGCTAACCAACGTCATTAATCTCCATATAGATCTTAAGACCTCGAGGGTATTACATTTGACATTGGTGAATTCCTTATCACACAGGTCTAAAAGAAATACTTCTTACACATGCATCATAAAGTATCTGAAGCAGCAAGATTTTCGAAAATAGCAGGAGCACTATAGGGCACACATAAATGACGACCTAAGGCGTGTGAAGCGGGAAATCGAATATTGGGTCACCAGCAAAAATCGAAAATAAGTCTTTCTTACACGCTTACTGATTGATCACTTCCAGATTATCCAACAGCAAACGATAAAAGTAGATAATGCCCCAATCTGTACAAACTGTAATGCTAACTGCCCAAACCTCAAACCTTTTAGATTGAAATATTTTGGCTTAGGAACCCATGTCTGTTTCAATTAATTGGAATCAATCATGATTTTAATTACTCCTATTTTTAAAAAGCAGAGTCTTTTATTATAAACTGCAGAATTTTAATTGATATACAGTTGTACTTTTAACCCAGAGTAAAGTGTTCTTAACACTGTGTAAGTTTGGAACTAGTACAAACTGACTTTTAATTCTTATGCTAAAATACCTAAGCTTCTTCTCTGCATTATTCGTTTAGACTTGATGGCAATTTTTAGAATTTTTTTTATTCCAACTTGTTCTTTCGATTGTTATGACATTTTATAGCTCATTTTAATGTAGCTATATGTGTTGGTGCATCATGATCCAGCACATTATACATCTTAAAGATTACCTACTTCTCAAAAGAAAGCATTTTAAAAAACACATAATTGTACTAATCTCGAAACAGAATAATAAAATGTTAGGTTTCCATTTTTTAAATTATCATACATTTATAACTAAAAGAATACGCCACCTAATATGAAAACAGTATGAAAACGTGGAACATATTGTGCTTTAATACTTACAATAAAGTTTATTACATAGTGCTGATAACCCTTTTTATTTCACTCTTCGATAGCTTTTTTCACCAGCGTCATTCTAAAAGGAATGCAGGACTATCACGATCACACCTGTGTCCGTTTCGTTCCCAGGACGGATCAGCAAGATTATATCAGAATCTTCCGTGGGCAAGGGTAATTATAAATATTTTATGAATTTATATTGTATGTGCATACATAAATTTGGCCAGAAATGTTTAAAATAAAAATACAGAAATTATAATGATGTCTTTCGAATCAAGTAAACATTTAATTTAGAAGTCAAACAGCAAAAATCAGCGTTATATTTTCAAATTTTCACAGGACTAGTTTCGATGGTTTCTACCGAACCACGATCCTCAGCTGCAAAAGCGCAAATGAACGAGATAAGATGTAATGATTAAATAAGATAAGATTTGTTATTTGACTTCTAAATTAATATTTGTTCGGCGTGTTATTGTATCTTAAGTAAAGATTTGTCATATTTTAGGAAAGTCTGAGGCATATTAGTACTAATTCATAGCTCATAATGAATTTAATATAGGAATTGTTGTATTCTAGTTCATAATTAAATTTAATAATTTTTATACTAGTGAATTAAATGTATTATCATTCAAACATAGTTTTCACTTGAACGCATTAAAGTTATTGGAGGACTTGTGAAAGGTCTTGGTAGGAAAGACATTGACTGATAACGCGGAATTCTTTTCCCAGGCTGACATCCATTTTCGGATTCAAAGTTCGAGCCGACAACTACAAATTCCTGCTTAACTTTCAATAATAAACACGTATTCCTTTCTTGGAAAGAAGTTAAAAGCATCCCTCCAAGTTTTGCATAAAAAAAGAGGGTTTGTCATCATTTGGAGTGGTTAACTTTATAAGCTATTTCTCCCGTCTTCTTAGAATGCCTTCGTGGTGTAGTGGCCAGCACGCGTGGCGCATATTCGAGAGCGCCGTGGCTCGTGTCCCGGCGAGGGCATTGCTCATTTTTCATCTCACCTGCTTCAAAAAATACCTAATGTCTCTACAACTTATAATGTTCCTGACTCCTATACTGAATTCAATGTATTGAACCTATTGAACTGTGTAGCGACTTATGGCTGACTCAAAGTGTCTAAACGACAAAGTCCAAGAAGGATTAAAATACCATTTTATTCACTCAGAGAAATAATAACTGTCGGCCCCTTCTTCGTCTTACAAGAAAGCCTCCACTTAGCCATTGAATTCAAGATCAGAAAAATAGGAAACTAATCTATTGTTAAGTTAAAATGATTCAGCCGAACCTATGCACAAATACCTAACGTAGTTTAAAAAAAATTAAACTTAGTGGCGCAACAATCCTAGTGGGCCACGGCCTGCAGTGCCCTTTTCTGGTTTCTTGATCTTTTGCATCAGCATATGCCCTGGACAAGTGGTCAGCTTGTCGCTGGACCCCCAGTGTTTGGTCTCCAAGCGAACTTGGTACGCATTTTATCGACTCACTTAAGGGATGAAAGGCTAAATCAACCTTGCCCAGCTCAGGGATCGAGTTCCTGACCTGTGGTGCAGCTAGCCACTTCGCCAACGGCGGTCCACATGACATAGCCAGCCCTTAATTAAATTGACCGGCGAATATTAATAGGCACGTACAATGCGGCCGAGCATAATAACGAAGTAGCCTGATATGGCAAACGCACGCCACTAAGGACTCCTAAGCTGTTCTGTTGAAGTAAGCTAAGCCTTCCTTAAACACTCTTTGTACATCATTACATGCAACACAGTACTAAAAACTGATTCTAGTAGGAAGCTGTAAACGGGGAACAAAAATTTAAAGAAAAGGGTTTCAAAATTAAAAATAACTATTAGAAAATTAAAATTAATCTTACACTTCTTATTCTTGGAAAAATGGCTTAAATTATTACCCTTTTCTTTTGGCTGGAGATAGCTTAAAGAAGGATTTGAATGAATAGAAATTAAATTTGAAATAAATTTGAGCTCATGTTAAATTTGAACCGTCTTCATTTTTGAGAAGCCGAGCTTTTAAAAATTCTTTCTTCTTGTTTCACGGTGAAAGAGCCTGAAACCTGTGCTTAAAACCTAAAACAGCACGGCAAATATTTCAATCAGAAAATAAACACATTTTACACACTTGCTTGACACACTTTCAAGTTGAAATCTCTTTTTCCCATCTTAGTACTAAAGGAATATATGAAGTAAGCTTCGTGTTAGCAACAATCTAGTGTAATTTCAGAAACATTACAAAGCTTTTTCTCGGGACGTACTAATTTATTTCTTTCTACTTCCTTCTACGAAGTAAAGGAAGTATTGTAATCACGAAAAATTCCAGGTATCATATTTCAAGGAAAATATTCATGTTGACAGCTATCGAATGCAATTTAACGATGTTTTTGCTTGACATCTGTACGCAAGGACAAAATAAAGAACTCTTTTTTTCCCCAAATAAATTATAAAAACTGATTGAAAATGAATTCAGAAGAGATTTTTTCTGTAACATCTGTACGTACGTACTCATGTACGTATGTATGTATGTATCTCGCATAACTCAAAAATGAGTAGATTCAGAAAATTGAAATTTTGTACAGAGGACTGCTATAATATATAGTTGTGCGTCTCCCTTTTTGGTGGCAATCGGTCACACCAGAAGTATATAAATATATAGATATATATGTATACTTACTCTGTTACTCGACTCGGTGAGCTCAGTTTTTTTATTCTTATATGTTGGTAAATTGCCCATTTCTTGCCTCAAAAAAGATTGAATTATGTTTTTCTTATCTTTCGGTTATGGTTTTTATGCCTTTAGTTAACCTGCATGCAATAATTATAGAATTATCAACAATTTAAAATTTGTTTAAGTGCGGCCAAGCCTAAATTTTGTTTACCATAGCAGCCTTATTTGTTTACATTTGAAACTTAGCAGAACAATGGTATAGTTGCGAATCTAGAGAAAGTAAGCTTCGCAACAGCAAAGCTAACGTCTTCTTTCATTATTGCGAATTAAATCACGATTAATCCATTCTGGTCATTAAATTAGTTATTAAATTATCCCATATGTTGACGTATTGTAGCGTCCACAACAAATTAAGTCTTTCTACGCTTTCAGTGTCTTTATGCCGAGTGAAATCAAAAGTAGATTTTCAGTTTTGCACACCGAGAAATCTGCCTTCTTGCCCGCTGGCCGAATTGCTTGTTTTTGCGTAGAAACTCTAATTTTATTTGTAAAAGTTGTTTTAATTGTTTAATATTTTTAACTGTATTTATGTTTTATAATTTTCCATTTTTCAATTTTTAATAAAAATATTTTGAGGATTTTTGTATTTTTCCTTGTCTAGTAAAATTCGAGGAAATAAGTTTAAACGGAATGCAGGAAAAAATGCGTATAATTTAATCTTCCGTTCAAGGGAATCATGTGATGTACTCATCAGATTTTTTAATATCTGTTTGTAACAGAAATCAACACGATTGCAAACTTACGCGATAAAAAAAATAACATTATAGCGCAATTCTTGCTCTACTACTTTTATACGTCATACGTCATGCGAAACCCAATAATGCACAAAAGGATATTGCGTGTCCCTTCATTTAGCAATTTTTTCATAATACACTTGATTTATCCCATCGGTAGCTGCGTATGTACCTTATTTCAACGCAGCATAAGATGTTATTTCTCCATGCCAGCTTTCGTAAGTTATTATTCGGCAAAAAATGTTATGAAGGCTATAAATGAAAGGTATTAGAAATAGAGGCAGTAATACGAAAACTTCTAGAAATGTTATTGCATTTCTGAAAATACATTGAGCATATTTTTGTATTAAGACTCATAAAAGCTGATCAAGAGGGTAACATTCTGAAGATAACGTAATAGGATTAACTTCTGAAATATCTTTAGTAAACCCTTGCCGAACGCAGGGGTTAGGTCAATAACACATTGTGCATACGGCAAAGTCGCGTTCCGCAAAGTTAACTTTCAAAAGTGAGCTAGATATATTTCAGAGTAAGAAAATCTATACAATTTAAACAAACCTAAACATTATTGTAACTGAAAAGGATACAACAAACGAATGTTAATTGATAGGATTTCTGGGATATTGTTCGGAGAACAGCCTTGGTTTCGCCAACTTGGCTTCTTTAAGGGTATGGGCGACATTTCATCATGCCAACGGAAATAAATACTACAGAATAAATACTGCAATAATAAATACTACAGTAATAAATACTTATTACTATACTACAATAATAAATACTAATAATAAATACTACAGATAATAAGTAATACTACAGATAATCCCTTAGCAAGGGAAAAGTATTACGGCTGTCTACTTAGAGAAAGTACGTCATCAAATGACAACTATTGCCTGCCATACCACAATAAGCTGTTTCTCCCTTTTTGGCGTCAAGGCTGTTCTCCGAACAATATCCGATTTCTGTTACTGCTTACATGATACAATAGGTACATGATATCATAATTATTTTTAACATCAGGGAATTTTTGCTTGGGATAGTGTCTGACATAACTCGTTGAAATTTTTGGACAAAGTGCGAAGTTTTTCTATACCTCTCAGAAAGTGTCAGCGTTTTTCCTCGAATCTGCTGAATCTCCATTACAAATCAGAAAATTCCTGTGCTTTTTTTAACAATTAGTTTAACTTCTTGTGTGTTAGATGTTCTTTTTCTTCTTAACCATAGCAGCTTTCACTGTCTATTGGTGTTATAAGACTATTCAATTGTTCATTTGTCATTTCACGATCATCATTCTCGACTAATTCCTTAATTTTGCTTTCTTCTATATCTGAAATCCTTCGCCGCCTATTACTTTTGCAGTTTGTACGATTTCCTTGTCTTCATTTTGAATCGATGGAAATCCTTTAAACCAGAGATTCTTTTGACCAAAGGTGGTACTAGCAAGCATTCAAAGTGTTGATGAATTCCCTTGTACCCATTCCAGTTTAATCCTTTCTGCAGTGTGTTACATTGAATTGCTTCCAAAATGTTGATATTAGGCGATCTAGCGTTTTATTTGCAGAGATGCTTAGTCTAGTGTTTTATTTGTAGGAGATGTTATCATAATTGGTTTGGTATGTTTTATGAATCCTTGATCCAATGTTTGAACTGAGGAAATGATGTTCGGTGGAAGGAATTAAACCTTTGGATGAAATATTGTAACGGCTTCGACATCGTGTCTTAAGTTTGATTTATTTAATGAATGCATTTTCAAACAAGTCATTAAAGAGAGCTACCGCAAAGCGCCCGACGCTCTACCTCGCACCGGGTAAAATTGGAATTCCCGCTTTGGACAAATTAAATGGAAACATTTAAGAAAATGCGAACACGCAACTTGGCGATCCGCAAGTCCACGTTCAGTAAAGGTTTACTGCATAGACAAACAAACTCATTGCAGAAGGATTTAGCCAAAAAAATATTTTATTGCTAAATACTGAAATTAGTAAGTCTTATGGCCTATAAAACGGAATTCATTGTAATTTTTCAGGAACGATAAAAATAATTTAGACCGCTACTTCTTATACATTTTAGCTTCGCCATGCAATATTTAAAACTATGATTTTTTGCCACTTACATAGTATACTTACTACATATACTAGTTCTAAAAATGACAAGGGTAAAGTAAACGTTATCAAAATAAAATATTAAGACAATATTAATAAAAAAGTACTTCATTATTAGAATTAATTATTAATTAACAAAATAGTTGACATAATTTTGAATGCGTATGTATAAGGGTTGGATGAAAAGTAGTGGTAAAACCTCGATAGTACTGAAAAGACTTTATCGCCATAGATACAAATATTTACAATTTGTCAGTGTAACTGCCAGCCGTGACTACCACCTTCTACCAAATTAATATAAGGAATAGTATATTACTGTTGATGTACATTGCGCAAAAAAAAAGGAAGAAAAAAGAGAGAAAAGGGGGAACAGTTCTATAGCTCCCGTCCTACTCCCGTTCAAATTGCGTCAATATCAAATTCATGGCTCGAAAGCTCTATTTAGGATATGTATTCGATTTATATATAGCATTGTTCCAGCATAGGTATTTTGACACAAAATGGTTCTTTTTTCTGAAATAACGTATCATTTTGTTTCCATATTTCGATTCTAAGACTCAAATTATGCCTAAATATTAGATTTTGTAAAATTTGGTGAGAAATTTACAAAGAAATTCAAAAATTTAACTTGGCGATTTTTTTTCAGTTTGCGCCAAGAATAATTCTTTTAATACGTGGTAATAATAGAATAATAATTCCTTTAATACTTTTTAATACGTGGCAACCTGCTTTCCCAACCCTTCCATTGAGCAGGAGCCAAAAAAAGTCGCATCGTTCTTACCTTTTTACATCGTGCATGAGCGGAAAAAAGTCACATCGTTCCTACTTTCAAATAATTTTAGCAAACTGCGTAAACCACATTAGATGTTATTATTGCTTTCAACAAATATGCCAAATTTCAAAACGCGCCAATATATACATTCACGTCTTCGAAAATTTTGAATAAAAACCTCTAATATTTTGCAGGTATACTTTAAAATACATCTAATTTATGTTGATAGTAAAAATATTATAGTTTGTAATACAAAACGTTTTTCAAAAGTTATGAAAAATATTTAAAAATGCAAATTTTAAAAATAAATCATAAAAAATGAGTGAATTTTATTTGGAGTGAACGTAAACTTAGAACTGTGCAAGAAGGAATCAAGAGAGTGTAATGAAAAAGGGATATTAATAAATATATACCAAATTGAATAAACACTGAGGAGCTAAAATTTTGAGAGCTAATTTTTTAAAAACTCCTCGTGCGATTTTTACAAACCTTCGCAGTTTGGCATAATGTGAGTCGTAGACTCGAAATATGGAAAGCAATTGGCATGTCATTTCAGAAAAAGTCCGATTTTGTGTCAAAATACCTATATTAGAAGAATGCTATATATAAATCTAATGCATATCATAAGTCGCACTTTCGAGGCACGGAAAACGCAATTTGAATTTCGTCAATCGGCTCAGTAGAACGGAAGATATAGAACTGGTCTCCTTTTTTTTTTTGGGGCAGTGCACGTCCACTGCAGTTGATGTCCACCAAAAACTGCTTTAAGGCACGCGAAATCTTTCTCAGCTGTAGTGAAACCTTAGGCAGCGGCTCTTTCATTTTGGTGAAGTGATTATAGTCTCAATAATTAACATAGAGTGGGCTTGGCAGCGTGTTCTTGTACCGCCCATCGTTACCATATCAGGAGAATCACAACAGCTCTCCCACTCTGACATAAAGCATTCTTATGCAAGAGGGTGTAATTCATCCCTTAACCCTTTGCGGCACGGTGTGCCCAGTCTGGACCCACCTACAATTTCCTTCTGTACGCAGAGAAAAATTGAATGAAAAAAGATTTATAGGTTACTCTGAACTTTCTTCATTTATACCAGATGTTAGCACATCACAAATCAGCCCATATATTATAGACATGTTTAGTTTTTAAAGACCGTCATTTTTCAAGGAAATCTTCCTGAATTTTTTTAGTATATAAAAGGAATTGTTTGAAAAGAGATTTCTATGTTATTTTCTTAGCTGTACGCTAATCTACTTATTCTACATTAGTCTTAAATTTTTACCTTAAATCTTGCCTGAAATCGAACGGCGAACATCAGGTGTGCCCGGAGTAGGATTACCGAGAGACTAGGACAAGACCAACAACTGTATCTTTGTTTCTTTGCAGCTAACTGGTCAGGTCATTTAGAATGGAAAGGTGGGTCAACATCTGCGTTTCATTTCCTGTTTTTCTCTTTGTTTTCTTTTTTTTTGAGGGGGAGGGAGGTTTGGTTATTAACAAAGAAATTGTTGGGGTGATTTTCTGACGGTCAGGGGTAATTTTAGAAGTTAGCTGTTTGGTTTTTCACTAGAGCAGTTCTCGTTTCCTCTATCGCTTTCATTCAAAGAAGTTTTGTTTGTGCTATGTTTTGATAGTTTTGAGTTGTAGACGTTTATTTAATTTTATTTTACATTTTATAATCTCTAACTGTAGATACAATATTAATTTCCCTTTTTCTGATTTTTAATTGTTTTCCCAATGGATCAGAGAGGGCTAACTATTTCTGAATCACTGAAAGTGCTACATGAATTGACTTCAGATAGTGAATCTGATACGGATCTCGGTACATATGCAAAACATGCAATGTTGGATTGCGCTTTGGTGTCACAGTCTTCGAAAAGTACCACCATGAAAAAAAAATAGACGAAAATGTAAATATGAAATGCAAATAATGTAAATATCGTATACAGGAGTTAATTTTCTTTTTCGTTTATACGGGTGTAATCATCATATAACCAAGAAGAGCTTTTTTAGGGGGGTCTAGAGTAGCAAGCCTCCCCGTAGCACACCCTGGGTATTGCTAAATCTGATATGGTATTCAGGATCTAGTGCTTTTTAAACGTAGGCAAAATCTCTTTCTCTTTCACTCGCTTCCCAGCAATGCTCGTTTCAGCACTCTTTTCGAAGCTCTATTCATTCAGTGTGCCCGCATCGGGCACACTCACAGAATAATTCCGGACACACTCACAGAATTAAAACGATAAGAGCTATCTTCACAAAGTTTTACCTATGTACTCCTGATTAGACTCCATAAATATTTTTTTTGTGGAAATTTCAAATTTTAAAGGTAGCGTTCCGGAAAGGGTTAAGACGTCACCTGCAAAGAGGGCATTTATTTGGGTCAGATCTAATAAGCCCAGTAACAATACATGGTGCCATAAAACGAGCAATGTCATGGATCTTCTGCGACAGTAGGAAGGCCCACCAGCGGCCGAGTGGTAAAGACGCTGAACACTGGTAGTTCGGTCCGAGGTTCGAATCCCGCGAACGGGCTGGCTGTATGGGCGTTTTCGTGGTTTTCCCCATATGTAACGTGTATACGAGCCAGTTTCCCTTAGAAAGTCCTCCACGAAGGCATCCCTCCCTTTAGGCAGATAGCCCTCGTGTGCTTTGCCATAATTGAATAACCCAACCCAACCCAACCCAATCTGCGACAGTAGGAATTTACCGTAATTGCACACACAAGAAGTCATTGCTTTCTCCTGAGCAATGGAAGCAAATGATGTCTTAGGTGACATTCTTAACATTCACAAGTAAGTATTTATAGTTTGAGGAGGTTTGAGAATTACTGGAACGGCACCTACAGGTGACAATAAAGCTGCGGAAGAATTTCTACAAATTTTAAAGATTACTAGTGATAGAAACTTTTCACCACAAGCTGCTTTCAATAGGGGTGAAACTGGCTTGTTTTGGAAGAGAATGATCATACATGCATTTCAAATCGAAAAAATGTGCTCCTGGATTTTAAGCCACAAAAGATAGACTCATCTTGCTTTTAAGAGGTAATGCAAAACTTGATTTTAAACAAAATCCTTTGCTTGTGAATTATTTTGAAACACAGCAACCGTTGAAACAATGGTCGAATCAACACTTTCCGTGATTTAGCGATCAAACATAAAAGCTTGGTTCATTATAGAAGTTTCTGAAGAAATTAAATTTCTTCATCAGTAAAACGTTTCCGCCATGAAGCCAATATTGAATCAAAAACCCTTCTTTTAATAGATAACTAACGATCCTGGATACTCAAAAAAATCGAAAATCTCTCGATATTTGTTTTCCAGTGAAAGTTGTCTATCTGCTGCCAAATACAACCTTACTTATTTAACCTATGTAAGAGGTTGTAATATCCAACTTTAAATACATTAATTTCGATAAATATTTGGATAATTTATCAAAAAAACTGCTTCTAATGAATTATGCATCGTGAAATTTTTCGAAAAATTATAGCTCTCTACATGCTTTTCAAACTGTATGAATAACATCTGGAAATTTGATTGGCAAGAAATTTGTAAAAAGTTTGGGGAAACTAAATGGAATCATTACTACAATTAATATTTTGGTTCACGAAGCAAGAATAAATGAAGCTGATGAAGAGGACATTAAGGATTTGGCTGTCAGAGAAAAAGCTATCAGAAGCCTGTCACATAAAGAACTAAAAAATTTGACATATAGCATAAACAGAACAGGAAGCAATTTACGTATTTAAAATGCTTTAGAAAATATTGCTGAGGAAAACTAAAGGATATATCAAAAGAGTTCTTAAAGAACAACTCTTATGCAAGTAAAGGATAAGTTTTGAGCGCAAGATCTAAATTCTGATTGCAGCCCAGAGGAAAGAAGAGTTTTAGACTCCATTATTTGTCCTGAAGAAATTCTGACTCATCCCCCATCAAATGAAATCAATTTTATAATGTAGTTTCTTTATAAAAAATAATTTTTATTTAATATACACACATAATGAACTAAGAATACTTTTTTAAAGTACATATGCAATCTGTAATGTGCTACATACATACTCTAATTGATAAAATTAATATTTAACTTCTCCCACGTGGTGACCGGGTGTGAAAGAAAAATTCCACTGTAGCTCATGAATGTCGTAAGAGGCGACTAAAATGGGTATCCAGCATTAGGGGGTATAGCTGCGCAACCTGCTCCTGGGATTACATCAGGGGGCTTGTCCTCCAGTTTGGAAGTTGAGCGTAGGTCTAACTACCCCCACTCTATAAAAAACAGAAATCTCAAGGGCTAAAACATGTACGGAAACTACCCAGATGACATGAAAAGACAACGTACTTGGGTATTGATACTTGGAATGTACGTACATTCCAGAAAGGTGGAGTGTGGATTCGAGCTTGTCCCTAAAATCAGCGTATATGCACCTACTGAGGACAAATTCGATACTATTCAGGATGAGTTTTATGATAAACTTGAAAACAGACTCTTATGACAAATTTCCCTCAAATGACATAAATCTGATTACTGGTTGCTTTAAAGAAAGGAGTGGCATGAGATTAGTGGGTAATCACAGTTTACATGAGGAAAGTAGTGATAATGGCTTAAGACCTAATGATTTTGCAAATACAAATGAAATTTTTATAGAAGGTACCTTCTTTGAACATAGAAATGTACATAAAGTCTTATGGCGCTCCACGAATGGAAAAACACTAAATCAGATTGATCATTTCTAAAATACAGAAAGTGCCTTTTGGATGTCCGCTTTTATGGTGGAGCCAATGTTGACTCTGAGCACTTTCTGGTGATTTCCAGGGTCAGAGGAAGGATAAATAAGACCTTTTGAAATAGGCAAAAAAGAGATGGAGGTCTTGGATGTTGACTCATTGTGCAAACCTGTGACAATGAAAAATTATAGAAATAAATTAAAAGAAGGGCTACTGAAATGTTATGATTTACAAAATAGTGATTTCTCCTGGAAACAGATTGAAAAAATAATTAAAGATACCAAAAGGAGAGTTATACCAGAACTGAAAAAGGAATAAATGACATGAATGGTATGATTGTGATTATGCAAAACTTACTGAGGAGAAAAAAGAAGCTTATAAACTTATGATTCAAAAACACTATGGATAATTATAAAGGGTTGAGAAGACAAGAAAAAAGGACTGTTTCGAATGAAAAAGAAAGCATGCAGGAGCAGTTTAGTGAGATAGAAAAACTAAAAACACAAAACGAGTCAAGAAAATTTTACCAGAAAATCAGTGCTCTATCTCGCTTTGCCATTCCCACGGCTACTACTTGTAGAAAATGTGATGGCGAGTTTTCAGTTGACGTGCTGAAAAGATAGAGAGAGCTCTTCAGAGATCTTCTCTGTGGAAGTGATCTTCCAAGGTCTGAGCTGAATATCGACCTGAGGGTTGTTCAAAATGATCGAACTCTGGAACCTGATGGGCCATCCTTATGTGAAGCGAAGAAGGCTATTGGGAATCTAAATAAAATCAGGGCTGCATGACCAGACGGTATTCACTCAGAAATTATTAATATTTACCTGCTTGAACTGATTTATGCTATTCGCAAGGTTATATTTAATGCTTAGACTATGGAGCAAATGCTCATTGAATGGGAAGTGGGTTCCATATGTCCCATTTTTAAAAAAGGATACAGACTGGAATGTTACAGCTAACGAGATATCTATTTGTTGAATGTCGCATTTAACATTTTCTCCCATATTTTATAAAATAGGTTATTACCGTATGCATCTACAGTTATTGGTAGTTACTAACGTATATTTCAAGTTGGAAAATCTACTAATCATCAACTTCCTTCTGTGAGACAAATTTTGTAAAAACCAATTGAACATAATATAATTACCTTTCATCTTTTTATAGATTTTAAAGCTGCTTTTGATAGCATATACTGTGAAAAGCTGTTTAAACCTATGCTGGAATTTGGATTTCCTAGAAAATTGATTGATTTGTCTAGAGGGACTTTAAAGCGAGTAACTGCAGAGTTAAAATCATTTGTGATCCATCAGAGGCATTCTACACTGAAGGGGGGTTGAGACATGTTGATGCCCTTGCATGTATGCTTTTTAAATCGCCCTTGAAAAGGCTATTAGAAATGCCGAAATTACAACTAGAGGCGTAATATTTCAGAGATATACAGTTACTAGCCTAGCTGATGACATCGACAGTAGTGGCACAAGTAAACAGACGGTTGTGGAGACATTTATATTTCTAGAGTATGCAGCCTGACTATTGGACTAACCATTAATGAGTGTAAAACAAAGTTTATGGCAATAACTAGTAGAGTACATAATCTCCTTTATAATTAAATAATAAATTATTATACTTTCGATGGTGTCTCTCAGTTTACGTATCTCGGTACTATTATCTCTAACGATAACAATTTTAAACTTGAAATTCACAATAGATTATTTATTAGTGTCTAAATTGTTAAATTTAAAGACAAAATTAATTTTTCTACAATTCTTATTAGATCTTTCATATTTCACGGTAGTGAATGCTAGATATTAATAAAAGTAGATCATGAAAGACTTCTAATTTCTGAAAGAAAAACACTGCGAAAAATACATGGCGCAGTTAGAGAAAATAATAGATGGAGAATTTTGTTTAACTATGAAATGTATAGACGTACAAACTAATATTGTCCGACTCATCAAATCTTATCGTCTCAAGTGACTTGGACATAATTTTAGATGTGACAGCTTGAAGCCTGTAGGTGACATTTGCATGTGTAGAGCATACCAGGACAGGCTTAGTAGGTACCAGAAAATAGAGAAGACCTCGCACAAGATGGATAGACTGTCAGGAGGCAGATCTCAAGACTTTAAAAGTCAATCGTTGGTGGATAGTAGCGACTAATTGGATCCTTTGGAGGAAGCTTGTTGAGACATCCTTGGCTTGTGATAGGCTGTAGTCCAATTGAAGAAGAGGAATTTTAATTTTTACAGATAACTGATATTTGTATTTAAGTGAAAAAAAGGAGACGGTTTAAAAAACTGTTAGAAATAACATTAATACCCTTATCGGGCTTCCATTTCATCTTTCTATCAGTAACAAAATTGCACGAATTCTCCAAAACTTCACTTTCCAAGTCATTTGCTCTCCTATAGATAAAATCCATGGTTCTATTCTTAATGCTTCCATTTCTATCTTTACTTCTTGGTGAATTTATCGCATATCTTTTCAGTGTAGTTTTAAATATATCGGTCAAACAAAAAATGCATTAAAATATCGCGTCAAGGAATATGCATTTTATGTCCAAAATGTCGAAATTAAAATATCTTCAACAGATAATCATAATTGGAATCCTATTTTCAGAATTTTATTGATAAATTGGATTTTCTTGAAACTTTTCATATTGACAAAGATTTGTTTTGTTTACTTAGTTACTTTAATTCCAATCCTGTCTTTTCTAACGCATTTAAAATTTATCAACGTAATGTTTCAATTTTATTATTCTTTCTGCCGACAGATGGCGCTATCTTCTCGTTAGTTTTAGTCCTTTTGGGTATAAATACTATGTTGCTTTCGCTCTATTGCAGATTTCTTTGCTCTTGATGAAGAGAGATCTGTATCTGTTGGCCCACTAAATCAATAGAGCCTTGAGTAAAATCTACGCCAAATACAAGGTTGCTGCTTTGGCTAACTTTATGTTTTACTTGGGAGTGTTTCTCTTCTCTCTGAGTATTTAACTGTTAAATACTGTTTTTAACTTTGTATGCTTTTTTATAATATTTCATATGATATTTTTTCGTTTGATTCGCTTAACGCTTCTTTTTTTGCTGTATTAAAAGCTTAAACCGGGTTATTAGTGTATTCGATTCTGTAACTATGATCTCCGTCAAAATAATAGAACTGCTGCAATAGGTATATTATAGTTGCAGATGGAGGTTAGGTCGGTTTCTGTGGGAGCATCAAGGAAATGAACATGCTGACAGTATACGCGCCATCCAGTAATTTCTCAAAAAGTGGTCTCTCCAAAAATTGGCTCCTATCCAGTAAAAGCCAATTTACGTTTACTGGTTTGAGACTTACATTTAGGCAAACACTGGTTAAGAATATTTTCTTCTCAAACAAAAATTATGCATGTTTGGGCTAAGTACAACTTATTTTAATTAAGAATTATTTATTATATACAATAGGTGCTATTCTCATGTTGGAAAGACAGGCGGTCAACAACCAGTGTCTCTAGGTGACGGCTGCATGTACACAGGGACTGTTGTACATGAATTGGGGCATGCATTGGGATTTTACCACGAGCAGAACAGATCAGACAGAGACGATTATATCAATGTCTATGTAGAAAATATCCAGTCGGGTAAGAAGACATCGTCAAAATTTTGCTTTTTGTTGTTCAATCGCAATTAAATATATGAATAAACTATAATTCCATTTTATCCTTTCTTTTTTTCAGGCTTAGAGTACAATTTTGCTAAATTATCACCATCCCAAAATTTATTGCTCTCTCCTTTTGATTACGGATCCATCATGATCTATGGAAATACAGCTTTCTCTAAAGACGGCCGATCATACACAATGGAAGCTAAAGATGGAACACCTCTTACCAATCCTTATTCGAAGAATGGAATGGCCAGTTCAGATATTGAACGAGTTAAGAAAATGTACAAGTGTACTTTGTAAATAAAATTTAAAATAATATGAATGTGTACATAAATTAAATATCTATTGTACTCACCATTTTCAGTAAGATAACTACATATTGACACTAATAAAATAATATTCAATATTAAGCGATGATAAGTAGCTTATTTATACACTCATGTCTTTCTTTCCTATTCATCTTGTAGACATATGTTCCTATTTTCACCTACTTAATGTATGCTCAAGATCGTAAACTATACCTAATACCGATATTTGGGGACAAAGATATTAACTGAGTTGAAATTCTTTAAAAATACGGTTTTTATGCCTTGCCCTTTTCCTTCAATAGATTAATCTAAGTCTGCTATCTAAGTACAGAAGTAAACTTGTAAACTACATTAGTCTATACTTATTTAACAATCAGATACAGCATTTTAAAATTATATTAAAATAGAAGAGGATTTCGGCCATTGTGCGAAGCAAAATTTGAAAACGTGACTGTTCTTCTTCTGCCTTGTAGATAGCCTCTTGAAATTGCGAAACGGCAACAAGCTTAGTTAGAACAAGATGATGTCTCATAAAAAAGTTTTTAGTTTGAACTTCCTACAAAAATGTTTCGAAAATACTAGTGAATGAAATATGAAGTAAAAACTTAAGAATGAATTAAATACTTAAAAGATCAAATATCAGCAAATGGCCCTCGTATGCTCTGCTGCAAACGATTATAAAAGATAAAAAATTAAATATTCTTTCTTTAAATTTTTCTAACAGTGATATCATTCCGAACAGCAAAGTTCATGTTGTAATGTAAACGAAGTTAAAACTTTTTCGATTGTTCAACGTGATATCGCATTTTATACGCAAGTAAAGAGTATCTAAGAAATGAAGCTTGGATTTCTTTGATCGATAGTAGATCATCGTCATGGGAAATCGACGCTTCGACGTCGACATTTTCCCCGTCGACATATCTTTTTTTACGTGCCTATACGACATCTTCCCAAATTATATTATTACGATGGTTTGTTAACATTTACATATTAGCAAATTCCTAATATAAAAACCATTTGAATAATATACAAAAGCTTTTGTGTGCAATTTTATACAAATATAATGTTACAAATGACATAAAAGTTGACTTATTAATACACAGTCCAGTCACATTAATGTGACCATCTGTCAAAAGCCAGAATAACCACCTTTCGCAGAGCGGACTGCTGCGAGACGTGCAGGAAGAGAGTCACATAGGTCCCTGAAAGTGTTCTCTGGGATGTTGAGCCATGCCGACTCTAATGCCGTGGCCAGCTGCGCTAGATTACGCGGTTGAGGATCCATGGCGCGAACAACTCGATCGAGATGGTCCCACAGATGCTCGATTGGGTTTAAGTCAGGTGAGTTTGCTGGCCAGGGGAGGACGGTAAACTCATCCTGGTGCTCTTCGAACCACGCACGTACACTGGCAGCTGTATGGCACCTCGCATTGTCCTGCTGGAAGATGCCATCATCCTGAGGAAAAACATGCGCATGTAGGGGTGAACATGGTCCGCAAGGACAGATGCGTACTTGTATTGATCCATTGTGCCTTCCACAATGATCAGTGAACCTAGAGAATGCCAGGAAAACATTCCCCAGACCATAATGCTCCCGCCTCCAGCTTGGACCGTTCCGGCAATGGTTGCAGGGTGGTTCCTTTCAGAGGTTTCACGCCTTATACGCCAACGTCCATCTGTCCGATGGAGCATAAAACGCGATTCATCCGAAAACGCAACCTGTCGCCACTCAGTGGACGTCCAGCTGCTGTACTGGCGTGCAAATTCTAGCCTTCGCCGTCGATGAACAGCAGTCAGCATAGGTGCACGAACCAGGCGTCTGCTTCGGAGGCCCAGACGCAGCAATGTTCGCTGAATAGTACTTTGGGAGACACTTTTGGTAGCCCCTTGGTTCATTTTGGTGGTCAGTTGCTCAACGGTAGCCCGTCTATCTGCCCGAACGCATCTCCGCAACCGTCGTTCGCCTCTGTCATCTATGGCCCGTGGTGCACCACATTTGCCACGTCGCTGATTTTGGACAGTCCCATTTTGCCATGCACGGTACACTTTTACCACGGCGGCACGCGAACAGTTCACAAACTCAGCCGTTTCGGAAATGCTTCCACCCTTGGCCCGAAAGCCAATGATCATGCCCTTTTGGAAGTCGGATAAATCGCTTCGTTGCTGCATTACGCCAACGATTGAAATGTTTTCCGAAGCCCTCACACCCCCTTTATATACGCTCAACTGCACTGTGCTGCCACCTGCCTTCTGTGATTGGTTATTTAACTCTGACATGGAAAGTACGTGGTGGTCACATTAATGTGACTGGACTGTGTATATCTCTCCACATATTTATTAATTTTAAGAGAGTAATGGGCTACCAACATTCCAAAGTAATTCTATTTTTTATTAAGATATTATAAAAATGTGAATTTTCTGCTTGCATGAGTGATTTCCTTGAACCAGCTGATCAAAATTTCAAGAAATTTCAAAATTTCAAGAAATTTTGATGAATCGTGTAAACATTGCATCTGCATCATTTTAAAAACGGTAATATATACTCTGTTATATGAGACGTTTAGCCCATAATTATGAAATGTGATATTTTTTTCTATTTGATACTGATATAATTTTCTAGACAACTACGTATAATTTCCTTATATCCCTTATTTGAAAACTATTATATATAAGCAACCTCTATTATGCACAGAAGCTGTTCGCTTATTTTTTAGACGATTTTGTTTTGCCATAAAAAAAGTCAACTGCTTGGAAACTTTTCTCGTAACTGGAACTATATTTTTGAAAATGTAAATTGTCGTGTGTTTACAGTTTTGTTTTCATGCAAAATGGCAGTTTTAAATAAGCAATGGATGGAAGGTTATGTTTGTGGTCCAGCTAAGACAGATAATATTATCAATAAGAAAGGAAAAATGGCTTGAAGTAGAAAATGTGTTCCAAATACATATCCAAGGGACAAACGGAATGTTTCGGGTGTTGCAATAGTAAGATATTTAACTTTAAAAGAAAGTCCTCCAAGTGCAGTTGAAAAATCATTAAAATGTTCAGTGTTAACTGTGAACAGAGTGATTGATGCTGATTAAAGTCTTAAAAAGGCGGAAAAACGTAATGTCCATCGTCTTTCTCCACGACATATCGCCGAACGCAGAATACGCTACAGAATTCTTTATGAGAAACATTTCTCCGGATGAAAATAGAAAAACGTTTCACAAAGATAAATCTTCGGTGTATTTAAATGATTTAAATAAAAAAATATCCATTTATTATCATCAAAGAGCAGAAAAAAATTAAACATGCTTCAAAGAATCTAAAGTAAGTTTCTCAAAGGGATTTATGATTATTGTTAGTTTTTCACCTAGCGGCAAATTAAAAATACAAACAATGGAGAAAAATGTTAAGATCAACTCCACATCTTGTAAAGAATATATTTTATACCCAGTTTTCAAGTATAAAATACCTTCTCTTTACCGACAGTACTATCAATCAGTAGAGCTGCATCAAGACAAAGCAAGCACCCACACGTCAAAATTCACTGTTAATTTCCTGGAAAAAAACGGAACAAGAAACGGGTGTCAAAGCCATACCCTTCACTCATATCCCTACTAAATCTTCTGATGTACCTCCCAAGGATTTTTTGCTCTTTTGCTCTTTTGGGCTTTTAAAAATTGTCCAAACGTCGGCCTACAAACCTTCTTGGACTCCCAAAATCTGTTCCAGAGGAATGGAATACAATAAAAGTCTTTATTGTTTTGGAAATTAAGGTGTATCAAATAGAACATTTAAAACAGAAAACGTTTAGGCAAAATAGTTCTTTAAATACAATGATAATATTAATTTAGAAGTCAAACACCAAAAATCAACGTTATATTTTCAAATTTTTGTTGTTTGACTTCTAAATTAATATTTGTTCGGCGTGTTATTGTAGCTTAACAATGATAATAGTCTAAAAATATGCGAACAGTTTCTGTATGTCATATAATAACTCATATAATAACCAACCTTTATTACGTTCTACCTGACGGCGAAATGGCTGACGGCGAATTTGCTGCCGGGGCACTGTCCTGTCAGCGAAACGGCAACTGCAAAATTTGCTAGACTTTTGTCATGCCACTATCGTTTATTTGACAGTTCTGTCTTCTCCTGACCTTATTAACATGGTACTCCTTCTCTCTTATTAACATGGTACTGCGAGATCAAAATTTTCAGATCATTCAAGTTATCTAAAACAGTGATACACTTAATCTAAGAGAAATATCAAAAGAAAGATTCTTACATAGCTTCCAGGAGTAACTAGAGCGCTGAAGTAGGAAGTTATATTCCGATGAATACGTAGCAGGTTTCTACATTCAAATATAGTCGTTGAAATCGTGTCAAAATTGTGCAGAAACTTCATCCCATCAGTGCGAGATTCCCCCTCCAGAATATTTGGATACAAGATTTTGTAGAAACTATCAAAATAATATGAAGATGTATAGAGACTGAGTGCAAGACTGGAAACGCGGAATCCTTCTGTATGAGCATGAGTTAAAAAATGATTAGGTATCACAAAATTATAACTTAAATTAGCAATAGCCCCTTAATTGTTTATTTTCATTTGTGTCCTTCCTCTTTCTGTACCAAAATGAGTAGTTACTTATAACTTTATAATATAGCCAATTTGGAACATTAAATTTCAAGAATCAAAATTTTGTCTTAAACTTAGCTTCCATATTGAATAACTACGCACTTGCTTTCTGCGCCTCGACCTATCTATACTGCTGCTTGCTGCTGCTCTTTTAACAAAAATGATATCAAAATTATAAATGTTCTGAAACAGGCATATTTAGGGTGCCAAAATGTTTATAGCCGCAAAGTGTCCAAAGTGTGTGTGTATGTGTGTGGGGGGGTGTGTACGCGTGCGTGTGTGAGTGTGTAAAATATAACTTTTGCCAATTATATTTTATAAGGAAATTTGATTTAAATTAATACCGTTTGGAGTCTCAATGATTTTGCCAGACGAAATGTGTTTGCATGTTCTTGGTTGATCTTTACTATACATATAGAGAGAGAGCGAGATAGATAGACAGATAGATATTTATAAGATACAACAAAATATGGTAGCTGCTGTAAAAAACAATTAGAGATCTCAAAATTAACATTCTAGATTTGTTGCTCTCTTCCTAAATTCATCTGTTCTCCCAAATTCGAGATCTTTCTATCGTTAAGTAACGCTGCTTGAAAAGGGCAACTAAAGCTAATATTAATCAGTCATAGCTTGTCTCTAGGACCGCACTCACTTTGATATAAATACCTCTGGCGAGCTAATTACGTCATTATTCTGCTAACTTGCTAATATCTCCTCGCTTCGCTTCCGTAAAATGCCTGCGTCATTTCTTGCTGTGCACCAATGTACATAGAAATTTATCATGTTTCATTATGATTGAATGATAGAAATTTATCATGTTTCATTATGACTGAATCACAGAAATGTATCGGATTTCATTATGATTGGATAAATATATACCGAGATGATTTTATATGCGCGGAAATAAGACTGGAAATTCTTCAAGTTCATGCTTTGTTATCTTCATCTGTAAGCCTTTACCATAAGCCACAACGACTGCAAGCTGATTCCTCTTCTATGCTTCAGAAATATTACATGTATATATATATATATATATATAACGTAAATAAATGCATAATAAAAAAAATCTAGAAACTACATAAATTCAAACGAAATATTACATAGCCCGTAATATCTGTTCAGGGGATTGATATCACGAGGTAATATAATGAGACAGTCATCTTTTTGAATTACGCAATAAACAATTTAATAATACAGAGAAGTATGTTTTAGATACTTAGAAATCTTCCCGTCTGCAGCTTCTTGTCTTTATAGACACTTGAGCGTATTGCCCTGAAAACATTAAAATAATATATGCAGTAATATTAATAACATATGAAAGAATATTTTTGCTTGTTTAATTCCGCTTCAGAAACGGAAATTAGAATTCGAAGGTTGAAATTACGCGCATGATTTACTAAACTTCATTTTAACTTTGTTTGCTCTACTTAAAGCTTGTTGACATTTTCTCCATATGATTTGGAAAAAGATTAAGTTTTGTATAATTTTATCAAAACGTCTCTCGAAAACAAAATCATAGGAATTTGTAAATGTAATTTTTTTACTTCCATGTGCGAAGTTATGGAAATATTGCAATTGCAAAAAAAATATCGGTTTCAACTTTCAACGGAAATATCCATTCTGCCCGTTGCCGAACCTATGTTGACAATTTTTTTAAGTGGCATCTGTACATACAGACAAAATAAATGATTCCGTATTTATATTATTTACTTTGTATATATATATATAATAATAATATATAATATATAATATACAGACAAACAAAATATA